>JAOUQZ010043928.1:0-12288 GCA_028564935.1 Neosilurus hyrtlii | reverse complement strand
ATTGACTGGTAAATTGAGAGCTTTGCCTTCTGGCTCAGCTCCCGCTTCACCACGACGGACCGGTACAAGCTCTGCTTGGGCATTATGGGGAAATAATGTTCTTACAAAAAATTAGAAGCTGTCCTCACCTCATCCAATTTGAACCAACTTCTTTTTTAGAACCGATGTACTCTTCACACTGTCTGTTCCTCCATTTCTGATGAAAAAATATACATTTACATTTCTTCATGATTTAAGAAATCAAATCTTGACTAATTTTTTTTTAATTTCTAAAAAAATTACAAAGAAGGTAACTACATAAGGGAATTCATACACTTTTTCCCATTCAAGAAAACACTAATACATTCTGAGAACCTTGCAGATTAATATCAAACCTCACCTTTATCTTAATGTTCTTAAGAAAGCTTCAGCACAGCAGTTATGCTCATAACTATTTCAGTTTCATCAAATGTATTTCTATTAATCAGGAATTAGGCCATATCATAGCACAGAGAAAGCACTGGTTAAGGATGTATTTGAGTTACTATTGGCCTCTGATCAGGGCTGTGTCTCCATGTTTGTGTTACCTGGCGCTTTTAACTGCACTGATTATTTATATACATTCCCTAAATCAGAATAAGTTAGAATGCTGTGTTAAAATTGTAATAAAAAAAATAATAATGATTTATAAACCTATACTGCATTGAAATTAATATAAGAGCATACTGTTTCGTAGTTTACCTCATATATTTTATTAATTATGCAAACTGAACACTTATTTGATAAACTGATTTCTTCATTATATTTAAAGAAAAATTTGAAGGTAAAACTAGGTACCGACAAATCCGAGCATGGTGGAAATCAATATCAAACAGCTATCAGGGGTTTTTAGCACCATCGTTAACTGCAATGTATGGTTCTTATTTGCCTCAAGACAGCCACCATCATTCCTCTGCACAGAAGAGCACAGTGAGCTGCCTGAATGACTATCACCCAGTTGCCCTAACCACCATCATCAACAAATGTTTCGAGGGACTTGTTTCACATTAGGGTTGCCATCCCTGCTGATCTTGATCCATATCAGTTTGCATACAGAGCAAACAGGTCAACAGAGGATGCCATCAATACAGCCCTCCACACAGCCCTCACACACCTAATTCCTATGTGAGGATGCTGTTAGTAGAGTTCTGCTCTGCTTTCAATCCAGTTCTACTACATAAACTGGTTCAGAAGTTGAGCAACCTGGGCCTAGGGAGCTCACCATGCACCTGGATTCTGGACTTTCTTAGCAACAGACTACAGAACATTAGGATAGGAGACCACATCTCCTTCACTTTCATGAACACAGGGGTGTGTCCTCAGCCCTCTCCTCTTCTCCATCTTCACACATGACTGTTCCCACATTCACACCAGCAACACCATCGTCAAATATGCCGATGACACCAACGTCATAGGTCTGATAACAGATAGCGATGAGTCAGTCTATGGGAAGGAGGTCAGGCATCTGTGGCGATGGCGTGACAATAATTACCTGGACCTTAACACATCCAAGACAAAGAAGATGATAATGAATGAGCACTCTGCCCTCTATATTGATGGAGAGGAGGTAGAGAGGGTGGAGTGCTTCAAGTTTCTTTGAGTCCACATCTCTGCTGACTTCACCTGAACCACAAACATCTCTCACAAGGTGGGGAAGACACAACAAAGGATGTACTTCCTTAGAAAACTCCGACAAGCCTGTCTACTCCGACCCCTACTGACACACTTTAACTGCTCAGCCATTGATAGCCTCCTGACCTACTGCTGTACAGTGTGGTTCAACAGCTGTACTACAGAGGACAGGAAGACCCTGCATCGGGTAGGGTGAGGACGACAGAGCAGGTAATTGGAACTACACCCCCCCCTCACCCCCCCCCCCCCCCCCTTAGTGACATTTACACTGGCAGACTTCAGAGGAGAGCCAGTGGAATTATCAGGGACCCCACACACACTGGACACCCCCTTTTGCCCCCTCTTCCCTCCAGAAAAAGGCACTGGACACTAAAAACAAAAACTAACAGACTCAAGAACAGCTTTTTCGTTGTATGTTTAACAGCTTCACCCACAAGCTGGTAAACGTACAACCCCACTACCACCACCGTCACATACACTGACTGAATAACCATCATTCAGACCATCTTCCTGGACAGTGCAATACTCATATTTAAAACAGGTCTTGCACATCATATAACATTTTAGCATCATGCACCTTATGAATAAAAAGCTCTCTCCCTATGTATACCATGCACATTGACATAGCATGCACCCTTCTCTGTATGTCTCTAAATGTGTGAATATGTGAATAAATGCATATGTCTGTACATGTGTAAATATGTGGGTAGATGTATATGGGTTTGCATATACAGGATATATCTATGTATATGTGTACATATGCGGTTGGGTATATATGTATATGTAGGTATATGCACATATATAGTTAGTGTATTACCTTAGTTGTATTTTGTGTACTTCTATAAAATTGCTGCTAAACAGAGAGATGCTAAATGATTCTCATTGTCCATGCCACAGATGACAATAAAGATCTCATGTTATCTCCTATCTTAATTTGTGTTTGCCACCAATGGCCTTGACACTTCAATAACCATAAATTAAAAACAAATAAATAATTATTTGTAGATTCATGCTTTCCATTCAGACATTATTTGTTTAAAAAATGTCTCCTCCAAACATCCCAAATTTACCTCAAAATAAATGTCCATTTTGTTCAGTATTATTCCTAGACAATTCCATTCAATTAAAATCAACTGAATTTATACAGCACTTTTAACAACTGACACTGTCACAAAGCACCATCATATAGTAAAACAAACTTGGTGAAAAATATATACTTAGATTTTAAACATTTCACTATAAACTCTATATATCTGTAATGAGCAAAAATTAAATTTGAGCAAATAATAAAGAGTTGATCACTTATGGTAGCGTCTGTGGGGATACACTGCGACACATTCATCTATGAGATCTACCCCTCCCAAATGCTGATTATACAGCTTCACGGAAAATGGCCTCTAGATGTTGAGCATCTTTTTTTCTTTCTTGCTTCATCTCTGGGACAAATCTGGTGGGAACTGGCCAACACAGGAAGAGGCCATGTGAATCACTGAACTATCCAGCCAGCATGTGATAGTGATGCTTTCAGCATTGGTGGCAAAAGAGCAAGATCCTCCTCTTTCTTCTTTGAGTTTCTTTTCACTCTTCAGCTTCAGTTGTGCTCCCTGGAGCCTGTTGCTTCTACATGTGCCAGTGCCATAGATGCCTTGTTGTTTCAATGCCTGAATAAGTGGAATGGTGCAAAAGAAATTGTCAAAAATAAACCCACCTTGTGATTCTTTTGCTGCCATCTTTTGCTGTGTCATCACAGAGGTGCATGACTACATCTACAGCCATTCCCAGTCCACTGACTGCACCATGTACAGACAAACCCTGGTACACTTCAAATCTGGGCATGTATCCAGAGCTCCCTGCTCAAACCCACACGTTCACACCCCAGGATTTGGGTTTCTTTGGGATGTACAGCTTGAGAGACAAACGCCCCTTGATCTGTTCATCAACTGATTGGAAGTCTTCAGGATCCACTGCTGAACGGAAGGTAATCTTGAGTGTATCCATCACTGGTCTGATTTTGAAGAGCTTATCAGCATTTCCTGGCTCCTGTAAATAATTATTAACAAAGTGAATGTACCTCAGAATCTGCTCAAATCTGTTCAGCGGAATGGCATTTGCTATCAAATCAAGACGCAGCCCTTCCTCTGATGACCAGTACATTCTTGATCTTCGGTATCTGCGGACATGACCAAATTAATCCCTAGAAACTTCATTTCTTCATTTGTCATGGCCAGATTTTCTTTCCTTTTGTAGTGCATAGAGGTTTGAATTGTGTGCTATTTCATCTATCAGATCTTCGGGAAATAGATGAATGAAGAAATCTATCTGTTATGACATGTCTGCTTTTTTTGTGTTCTTGAGTTTTGTCAGGTAGGACATCCTCAGTTTCCTCAGCAACTTCAGCAACCTCACCTTCCTCAGTTCCTTCAGCAACCGCTGACCAGTGGTTGGCGTGACACACTAGCGTCCACTGTAGTGACTGTTGTGCAAATTTTATATTAAGGAGACATGTAGGAGAAAACAGCTTTTGAATAGCTGTCCACTGTAGTGACCACTATGCATGAAAGGGTTAATTATAGCCTCTTTTTATTTTTTCCCTCCAAAGTCATACAAGGCTGCTCAATTTTGGTGTTTTTTTCCATATGAGACTGATATTAGCCTAGACTCAAATTTTTACCATCATACAGTGGTAATTTTGTTACTCAAAAAATGCAGTCTTAATAATGTTAATAAGAAACTCACCACCCAGGAGTATCCACTGTTTATGGCTTCCTCTCTGTCAACTCGTTTTCCCTGGTAGGGCCCGAAGTGTGCACCTATTGGGACGGTCTCTCCCTTATTAAACACTCCCAGACCTGCATCAGGAATAGTGGAATTCACAATCTCTAGTCCAGGAGGAAGAGTTTGCCTGGCTCGGTCAGGGACTCCCATGGGAACAGTATCGGGGATGAAGATGGGCGGACCGTGAACCTCACACTTGCTGAAGAAGAAGGATTTACAAGCTTCACAGTCTGAAGGGAGAAAAGACATAACAGAAAGAAATGATAAACTATCATTTATATAATGTCATGTCATTTTCATGTCATGTCATTTTCTCAACCGCTTAATCAGCTGTCCAACTAAAGACCAATATCAAACCTCCCTTTTATATCCAAGATCTTAGAAAAAGCTGTAGCGCTGCAGTTATGTTCATATATTTGTAGGAATAACATTCAGGAATAACATTCATGAAACATTCAAGGTCCAATCATAGCACAGAGACAGCATTTGTTAAGGTGATAAATGATTTACTGGTGTCCTCTGACCACGGCTATGTCTCTCTGCTTGTGTTACTTGACCTTAGTGCAGCCTTTGACACAATTGATCATACAGTTCTCCTTGATAGACTAGAAAATTTTGTTGGAATTAAGGGAACAGCCCTCTCCTGGTTTATATCTTATTTAACTGACCGTTATCAGTTTGTAGATGTAAATGGTGATTTCTCTATACGTTTTAATGTTAAGTTTGGAGTTCCACAAGGTTTTGTTTTAGGCCCGCTGCTTTTTTCCCTATACATGCTCCCTTTGGGTAATATTATTCGAGAACATGGTATTAGCTTTCATTGTTACACTGATGATACACAGTTGTATATTTCAGCGAAGCCATATGAGAGACACCAGCTATATAAAGTTGAGAATTGTGTAAAGGACATTCCTCTTACTAAACTCTGATAAGACAGAAGTACTTGTACTCGAACCACAGGCATCTAGAAATAAGGTTTCTAATTATGTAGCAAGCTTGGATGGTTCAGGTTTGTCGTGTGTCGCAATTGATTATTGACCCTGGTCTTTCATTTGAAACTCATGTAGATAATGTTACTCGGATAGACTTCTTTCATCTCAGAAATATTGTTAAAATAAAAAATATGATGTCACTGCATGATGCGGAAAAACTTGTTTATGTTTTTGTTACCTAGAGATTAGATTATTGTAATGCGTTACTGTCTGGATGTTATAAAAATATAATTGTGATATCTCGAATACTGAGAACTACTGCAGGGGGCGGAGCTTTCTCTTACAAGCCCTGCAATTATGGAACAAACTTCCAGTTAATGTTTGGGATGCAGACACAGGATCTGTTTTTAAGACTAGACTGAAAACTTACTTGTTTAGTCAATAATTTTGTTAACAGGCATTTATTAGGTAAAGGAGCAGATCTGGGGGTTCTCAGGCATAGAGAGTTCTGGTAAACTGTGATGTCGCTCCCTCACTTTACATGCTCACCCAGGTCCATTGACAGTGGAATGGCTGATTGCCCAACGTTACAGGGGCCCTCATGTCTGCCTTTCTTCTGGTCTCTCTCTGTTTAGTTATCCTGCCATAGTTAGTCAAGCCGGAGTCCCTGTTTGCACCCAGCACTAATAAACTCTTCTTTTACCATTACACTGTTATGAGCATGCCTGACAACCCCCCCCCCCCCTTCTCTCTCTGTGTTTTTGCTGAGGTACACATGATACTTCTTGGACGCCGGTGATCCTGATCCTCCTTATCCGTCTGCTTTCTGAGTCCTGTGGTTGTCCTGGTGTGCTGATGCTGGCTGGAGTTCTCATCTAGGGAGCCCCTCGCTCCTGCTGATGAAGATCCATATGGATCCATTAGATCTGCACTCAGCGACTGTGAAGACAACTTTTCACTGCTGGTGATATAATCTCTTTTGCTACAATTATTCAGTACTCACAGTTATGGTATATCCAACCGTACTATATGTTGGACTAAAATTACGTTTTTCTTATATGGTTTGTATTTTTATGGCTTCACCCAAATGAGGATGGGTTTCCCTCCTGAGCCTGGTTCTTCTCAAGGTTTCTTCCTCGTGTCAACTGAGGGAGTTTTTCCTTGCCACTGTCACCACGGGCTTGTTCATTAGGGATGTGTAGGGGGGGTGTAGAAAAATGTTTAAATTCCTCCTTAAATTACTTTTACTACTAAATTACTGACCACTCAAACCCATTCACACCCCAGAGCACTGCACTCCCCACACTCCATTCTGCTATCTCCCTCTCCCCATTGGCCAATACTGCAACAGAGGAGAAAGACCCCCACCCATATTGACAGCAGGCCAGGTTAGTGGAGAACTAAGGAGGTTTTGTCCCAGCAAAACAGAAGCTTGGAATGTGGGAGGGTCCCTCAGCTGTGGAAAATTTCCTGCATCATCCCAGTCCCAAAGAGACCACATCCTGGAGACATGAATGATTCCAGGCATGACGCCCTGACGTCACACATGATGAAGACCATAGAGCAGCTGCTGCTTCACCACTTACAGTCGCAGGTCCGCCATGCCCTTGACCCCCTGCAGTTTACATACCATCAGAAAGTTGGAGTGGAAGATGCCATCATCTATCTGCTACACCTACCTCTCTTTCACCTGGACAGGGGCAGCGGTGCTGTGAGAATTACATTCCTGGACTTCTCCAGTGCCTTCAAAGCCATCCAGCCTCTGCTCCTCAGGGACAAAGTGACAAAGATGGGGGTAGGCTTACACCCGGTGGACTGGATCACACTCTCAGACACAGACCATAAAATCTTACGGTAAAATACCATCAATTTTGGCTGCCAAAGAAATACTGTGAATTTAACGGAGGCAGTAAATCAAAATTACGGTAATATACCATAATTTTTAGATGCCAACGTATTCTTGAGAAATTACAAGCATCATAGTTTTTTTTTTAAATGCCACGTATTCGTATGCCAAACTCAGCTGATTGTTGCGCACACAATTTGCACTACTCTCTGCACACAACCACACTCACTTGGACATCTTGTGTGCATACTGCACTGACACTTTACATACCGTATTACTTATAAAATCGCCACTACATTTATATTTTATCTTATATATTGATATATTTTATTTTATATTTTACATTTTTATATTTATATTCAACCTTTAACTATGTTCTTCAAATAGTTATAGTTATTGTTATTTTTCCTTCTTGATATTGAGAGTTTTTATTCTTCAAATTTTAGGACAGTCATAACAAGCATTTCACTACATATTGTACTGTGTATGCTTTTGACAAATACATTAAAATTTTTCTTTAATGGTAAAATACCATAATTTTTATATGCCAACGTATTCTTGAGAAATTACAGGCACCATATTTTTACAGTAAATTACTGTTAACGTAACGTTGATAGCGTACTTTCCTATCACAGCATCACTGTTTTTCGTCACCTGTCACTTCATAGGTCTTATTGTCTTAATCACATACTTAAAGATTATATTTAATATAACACACACACATACACAAAGAAATACAGCATTTTACATAAGATCAATTTATTGTTGTCACGTTACTGTATAAAGCTCAAAATATATACATAAACTACATATATAATAAACTAAATAATAACATAATAAACACTCGTGAACAAGACCCCAAGATACTTGAACTCCTCCACTTGGGGCAAGACCTTATTCCAGACCCGGAGGGGGCATTCCACCCTTTTCCGACTGAGAACCATGGTCTCGGACTTGGAGGTGCTGATTCTCATCCCAGTCGCTTCGCACTCAGCTGCGAATCGCTCCAGCGAGAGTTGAAGGTCGTGGCTCGATGAAGCCTAAAGGACGACGTAATCTGCAAAAAGCAGAGACGAGATCCTATGGCCACTGAACCAGAACCCCTCAATACCTTGACTGCGCCTAGAAATTCTATCCATAAAAAAGATTGACAGGCGGATTGGTGCAGCCTCTGCTGTAAAGCGGAGAGGGAGCTGAGCACCAGAGCAGCTGCTCGGGCATCTGATTAGAATCCCTCCCGAACGCCTCCCTGGTGTGGTGTTTCGGGCATGTCCGACCGTGAAGAGGCCCCGGAGCGGACCCAGAACATGCTGGAGGGACTACATCTCTCGGCTGGTCTGGAAGAGCTGGAGGAAGTGGCTGGGGAGAGGGACGTCTGGACCTCACTGCTTGGGCTGCTGCCCCCCCGACTCAACCCCGGAAGAAGCGGAAGAAGATGAATGAATGAATGAACATAATAAACAAATAACATATGAATGTATATAATAAACAGTATATTACACTATGGTCTGACTTTTCGTCATCATCATTTTTTTTATACAATTGAGCGATTGAGGGTTAATGAACTTGCTCAAGGGCCCAACAGTGGTGATAGTGGGGATTGAACCAATGACCTTCGGATCAGTAACCCATCTTTAGCCACTAAACCAACACTGCAGTGAAAACAAACAGCTGTCCTTATTCCGTCCATTCGAAGTCCGCCAAGTTTCTAATTAGGGCAAGGACTTTTGGGCTTATCGTAGCACTCTTCTTCTTTTTTGCTTTAGCTACTTTTGATCCCCCATCAGGATTTATACCGAGGAAGCATCTGAAATGAAACATAAAACAGAATGTATTTCTCAAAGGTCTGAAAAGAGCACTTAACAGGCATATATAATGGAATGATTGAAAACGTGGGCTTGAATCACGTTAGATATATCACTATTATTATTATTATAAGTATTATTATTATAATTATTATTATAATTAACAAATGGTCTCTGATCCCAAATATTTATAATATAAGATAATTAAATACACAAAAGAACATGTAATGTTTCATGGTCTTTATTTAGCCAGCAAGATCAGAAACTTCAGTCATTGTTATTTCGAAGGTCAACCTTCAAAATAATTATTTCTTAATACTGTAATATATAAAATATAATGCTATTACATACTATTTTTAATATTGTACAGTATATATCATGGATTATTTTAGATATGCATTTCTTTATACAAGGTGAATATGAATCAACGTTACACAATATGACAGTTTACATATGTGTGCGCGCACGCGTGTGTGTGTGTGTGTGTGTGTGTGTGTGTGTGTGTGTGTGTGGGTGTATCTGTGTCAATATATGTGTGTGTGAATATGTTTATTATACTGTGTGGATACCTTTGGATAAATTCAAGTGTTGCTGCGGCTTCCTGGGGGTACTCTATATTCATTACATAAAATGAACTAAACAACATGGCCAGACCTATCAGAAAACTGTTAATTGGATTTGTAACCACAACTCCATCTACCATCAACATGTATCTCTCTGCAGTCAGGAGAGTTGTGCCTGAAAACAAATAAAATAAAATAAATTATACCGCTTGTTACAGTAATATGCACTAAAACAAACAAAATGTATCTTTCTGCTTTGCTAAACAAGCAGGAGAACTTATGAGCTGATAAGTTGATCGAAGAATTTATGAAACATTTCATCTAATTCAGTTAATCTAAAAAAGTTCCCAGCTAATTTCAAAAGTGTCCAAGTTTGAATATATTACTATCTTGATACACATTATATTATTAATAGACACGTTTAGCATAATAATACACTTTGGCCTGAATAAGTGCCTATAGATAAGGTAAAGTTAATATCAGTTCTAAGTATATTTAAGTAAATAAGGAGAAAGAATTATAGTTAAGTATATCAGTACCGCAAGCTATTAGGCAGGGAGTCTCGGGAAGGTCCATCTTTTCAACATCCGAGGCACTGGTCATCTCCTGTAACAAAAATTAGAAACATTTAGAGAAATGTAATCTACCAGATTTTTTATCTTCTAAACATTATAATATATATATATATATATATGCAGGGGATTCCTTTGGCTTTCCCAATAGACCACCATGCTATCATTTCTTTAAATTAAACCATTCAAGGTTAGAATTTCTTATAGTATTTATCAGTTTTTAATACAAAAATAAATAGCTCCAATAATCCATATTTGTATTTATTGAACAGAAAAAGTCTTTACCTCAACTACTGGAAGTAGTTTTTCAGTTTGCTCGTTGAAGTGGGCAAATAACAAGTGGATGATGGCAGGCAGACTGGGTTTTCTGTTGCCAACTAGTGTCATGGCTTCCTCAAGTTCATTCAGGATTTGCCTCGAACCCTTTTGAGCTCTCATAAATGATAACACTCGGGGTCCTTTGGACTCCATGCTCATTCGAAGTTTCTCCAAACATTTTACATCAACCAGTTTTTTGAAATGAGCCATCATTCCCTGTTCTTGAAATAGTTGGGGCCATTCTTGTAAAACTTCTCTGACACTAGCGCCATCATTATTCATTGTCCTCTGACGAAAATAAATTTCATCATCCGGATTACCCCCTTTCCCACTTTCAGGCTGCCAGTTAACACAACCATAACTATCCCTGGGACGTTTCTGCAGCATCATGTTGTCCTGGCCTTGCCTGTCTGCTAAAACCGTTAGTCGTTTCAGAGGAGTACTGGACAGCCTTTTTAGATTGTCTGCTCTATTGACCAGCTGCAAAAGAAGGCTATCGTAACCGGAACCGACCACCTGATCTTCGATGCGATCTTGCAGTGAATCAGGGAACTCACTGACGGCCCTATGAGCAATGACTGCTAGTTGCCTTTTCAAAGGCCTGGTGGTCACATGTTTTGAGATGGCCTCCATTATTACCCGGACCAGAACCCGGCGCAGCTTTGGCTCAAGTCGGTTTCCCTTTCTCAGATGTGCCATCACATTGTTAGGCATGGAGTCCCAGGGTAGAGTGAATGTGTTTGCCCAGTTGGGGTTTAAGTTGGCGAGGGTTGGGCTCACTGGGGTTGGACAAAATGCCCTTGAAGACCCAGACACTGGAGACACTGGTGCAACTGTTGTAGGCTCTGTGAATTATAATTTAAAAAAAAATCATAGTATATGAACCGTAGCTGATTACCTGGTTGGAACTGTCAATAAACATGAAAATGATCCATGAATAATCAGGATATGTAAATTCTATATATATGTATATATATATATATATATATATATATATATATATATATATATATATATATATAGCTGTAATATCGCACACAGATAATCTACATTACATTCTTTTCCATTAATGTGCATAGTGGTTGACACCTACCAGACTCTGGCATGGACCAAGCCTGTACAAGCTGCCTCGACTGTACCTTCTTGAGGAGTGGCTGCAGGTCTGATGCCTCAATGAATTTCAGGTCCCTCCTTTCCCGTACACCTGCCTGATGCAACTCAGACAGCAGATTGCGCAAGGTGTCCTCTTCGATATGTATCACCTTCATGATGGCATCTTTTATGTCAAAGCTGAAGCTTGTGCTGGTGTTGGCATCCAAATTCTGGGAAAAGGACAACGTGTTTCAATGAAAGGAAAGACCTTCCCCATCTTTTATAAACACTTATTGGTTGATAATCTAAAGTTTTTCTTTCTGGTATGCAAATAATTAGATTTTTTTCTGTTATAACATGAACCCCAAAAGATGGATCAGAGTCTGCCTGGTATACTGACATAACAAAAAAAAAAATTATTTCCGTCATGAATTACACACAAAATAAGATGGCCTAGAACTAACTGGGCATCATTTCTAGATACTATTAATTACTGCACTTTCTTATAAACTGTGCCACTGTATGATAATGAGTAAGATAAAAGAGAGCGGGTGCTAGTAAAAAGGTGTGCATTCATTGCATCTACTAGTGTCCCACTGATTGTGTCAAGATGATATGGTATAGCTTCATCAGCTTCCAACGGGGGCGGCACGGTGGCGAAGTGGTTAGCACGTCCGCCTCACAGCAAGAAGGTCCTGGGTTCGATTCCCAGCTCGGGCGTTTCTGTGTGGAGTT
>JAOUQZ010043927.1:5000-12289 GCA_028564935.1 Neosilurus hyrtlii | reverse complement strand
GACAATATGACACAATGTGCAACGAAATATGAAATTCAAATGTTTCATGGTAAGAACATTCTTTTTAAAATAATTAAACAGTTTTTCCCATGAAACATGTATGGCTTATGCCATATATGACATATGTAACATTGTGGTAATATTTTAGGAAGGTTAACCGTACCTGCTCTGGAAAAAGAAGCTGGAATTTTTATTCACCTGGTGCAATGAGAACCCCTCTGAACAGCAGTCCTCGATGTTCTCAAAAAGCAATTCTGTTAGAGGCCACATGTTTTAAATAAGGCAGCCTTTCTTTAACACTTTTTACATAGGTATCTTGTGACTGTGCTCTTGCTATTTCCTCCAAAGCACTGGGGAGACTCAGGGTTGTTTTACTGTCTCCACTCTGACAAACAGCTAAGCCTGTCGCCCTTGATATATTTTCTTTGTCCACTAACGAGACCCAGGTTAGCACATCAGGTATGGTGTTAAGAGAGCTTTTCCTGTATTGAACAGTGAAATTGAATGGTTGGAGCCTTAATGTCCACCTAATTAAGCGAGAAGATGTTTTTGGGTTATTAAACACCCACGTGAAAGCAGCATGATTCTTGACAACCTCAAACTGTATGACCTCCAAAAAGTGTTTCCACTTCTCTATGGCCCACACGACAGCTAGGCACTCCTTTTCAGTCTCTGAATAGTTTCTTTCTGCATTGTTCAGCAAGCGAAAGGCAAAAGCAATGACATGCTCTCCATCTGGTCTTGTGTGAGTATGACACCCAACCCTACATCACTAGCATCTGTGTGTACCCTAAACAGCTTAGAAATCAGGTTGTATGAGAACAGGTGGAGCTTGTAGAGCATATTTCTGCATTCTTTCTTCACACTCCTGGGTCCACTGCCATAACACATCTTTCTTCTTTCAGTGGTTGAGAGGAGCAGCCAAATCAGCAAAGTTTTGAATGAACTTATGGTACCAGCCCGTCAGCCCAAGGAATCTTTGCAGTTTCTTCAAGGTACTCTCTGATGGCCTACAACTTTGCTGGATCGGCTGATATGCCCTGGCCAGACACCGGATAGCCTAAGAAAGACAGGTTGTTCTTAAAGAAGTGAAATTTTTTTATATTGATGGAGAGACAGGCCTGGTGCAATTTCTCAAACACCTTCCCAAATATCCTTTGAATACGATGATGTCATCAATGTAAACAAAACAACATACACCTCGTAATTCCCCCAGCACTCTCTCCATCAACCTTTGAAATGTTGCTCCAGAGTTCTTCAAATCAAATCGCACTGATTTGAATTCTAAGAGGCCAAACAGAGTAGTAAAGGCCGTTTTCTCAATGCTGTCGGGATTCATGGTGACTTGCAAGGATCCAGATTTCAGGTCAAGTGAAGTGAAAATAGTAGCGCCCCCCAGAGACTCTAAGATATCATGCAAATTTTTTTTCTTTTTTTGTGTGTATATGCATGAGAATGTATATAAAGGTGTATGTGTATATATACGTATATGTGTATAGATATGTATGCATATATGTATATATGAGTATGGGTATACGTATGTATGTGTGTATGTATATGTATGTATGTATGTACATGTATATGTGTGAATGTATGTATATATATATATATATATATATATATATATATATATATATGTGTGAATGTATATATATAAAATATATTAAAAAATTATCTTTTTTAAAATTTATATATATATATATATATATATATATATATTCTTTTCTTTTTTTTTTATTTGTAATTTTTTCCCCTCTCTCTCTCTGTGACTGTGTATTCAGTACATTGGTGGTTGTTATGATATGCTTGTGATATGTCTCTTTTGATTTTGTTATTATTTAGCAAACTCTTGAATACACAGAACAGAGTCAGCTCTGTTTTTATATCTACAGTGTTTCTGTTTGCTGTCTTCTTTCTTTTTCTGTCCCCTCCAGTCAGGTCCAGAAAGATTACATAGATTCCATAACACAAATTAATAGTAAATAGGTAAATGAATCAGATTATCAAGAGGCGCCTTATATCCATAAACCTCGTCTTGGAAAAGCAAATTTGTTCGGCACAACATTGCAACCAGACTGACATTCGGCTTGCTATGATGCTGGACAGGACGGGTTAAAAAAAAAAAAAAAAAGATATCATGCGCATTCGGCATTTGGATAAGCATCAAAACGTGTTTTCTTGTTGAGCTGCCTATAATCAATGCAAAATCTCCATTGAGCTTTGGCACCAGCACCACTGGAGAAGCCCAGGGTGACGAGGAGGGCTCAATGATGCCGACCACCTGCTTCTCTTGAAGATGTTGTTTTATGATGTCTTTTTTCTGAAGGGATACACGGTATGTAGGGCACCGGATAGGAATGTCATCAAAGACTCTAATTGTGTGTTGTACCAGAGATGTCTGTCCCAACTTCCTTGAGCAAACCAATGGCCACTGAGACATGACCTGCTTGAGTTTAGGGGTCTTCCTTGAGGGTGTTTCAGTCAAAGAGCCCACAATGACAGGCTTTTGGGGAGTTGAACGATTTTGCTGGAAGAGCATAGTAGAGATGCATTCCTCTCTTCTGGGGACCTGCTTGCCACTGGTCTTTTAATTCACCTTGATTATGAAAAGGATGATATGTGAGTTTTCCATGACTTCTCAGGCCATATGTCCTACAACTGAAATTTTGATGCATGTCTGTTTTCTGCATGAAGTCCAGACCAAGGATGACTGGAAATGCAAGATCCTGATCAGGCATCACATATAATGCATGTGTCCAGTAGTCTCTATGGAGGGTAAAAATGCACTGAAACTTTCACAGTGCTCTTTTAGAAACACCATTGGCCAAGATGAACTCTTGATGGTCACAAAATGCCAACTGCTCTCTTGGCTTCTGTATTCTTTGCCACAATTCCTGCTGTACAATAGAAAAAGCATTTCATGTATCCAATAACACGTCTGATTTCATTACTTTAAGCTCAACTTTTTTTGGTTTTGTAAGAGCTTTGGAGTACTTTGCACTATTTATACGACTCCAATAATTTTTCATTGTAGCCAAATCACTTTCTATCCTACTGCCCACTTTCACAAGATCTGAGACAGTTTTTACATTACCCCGCATTCCAGCAGCCACTTTGGGATTTGCATTGTCCAGTATACGTTGCACTACCAGTGATTCCTCCATGTCTGGTTTCCAGTTCAAACATAAGGCTTTGTATTTATATGCAAAATCTCTTACGGACTCGGAGGGTCCCTGTACCTGATCACGTAGACACTCTTCTACCACAAATTGGAAGTCAAAGGACAAGAAAGCCTTCAGGAATGCGGTTTTGAAATCTAACCAGGTAAGTATGGATGTTTTCTTGGCAACCCACCAGCTGTTTAATATCGAGAACAGAGTGGCCATGATTTCTGTATTAGATTTCTTCACAAAGTTCAACATAATTCATGGGATCTTTAGTGTCTCCTTCTCCCCCAAAACAAGGGAAGTTTATCTTAATAGGGAGATCAAAGGATCTATTCCCTATGTCCGTGGTAGGGGGGTCATAATGGAAGTGTACCGCAGGCTATGCCTTCTGGTCTCCAGTCAGAGGTGACATTTTGGGTGCACTGGTAGACCTTATCTGACTTAACTGATTCTCCCACAACTGCTCAGTAATTTTCTTCCTTAACAGCACCTTTCTATGGAGAATGCTTGTGCTTGAAGCAACTATATCCTTCTCCATATTACCTATTATTTCTTGTATTTCTTTCATGCTCCTTTTAAGACCTTTAATCTCCTGTATATGGAACCATGGGAAACAGTTTCATTTTGGCTATTTCATTTTGGCTAGTTTTCTTCACTGCTATTTTCCACATTAGCAATTTGATCCTCATTTCCTCCTGACATTAGAATCATCCCCATGCATATACAAGTTACGTAACGATTCAGCTAATTTATCTACCTTTTCTCTGAGAGTCACATGTTTAGCCCTCTCCTCAGTGTCTATGGGCTTGGGTTGGCTATCTTCCTCATGTGAGAGAAACGTGAGTTCTACATGCTCTCCTTGGTCAAAATGTGCCTCCACGGTGAAGGGTGCAGTGCTAGGACAGAGTAAAAGTGAAAATAGGAAATTAACCTTAACTTTAATTCACGCGTCGAGTCCACACAGGGACGCCATTTCTGTAACAAATTAACACTTATTTATATTTACGAGGAAGAGTAAGAGAACGTAAAGAGGAAGAAGGAACACCCTATTTATAGAATGAAACAAAAGAAAAAGTCTTAGTCTGCCAGTGATTTCAAATAGTCCCTGCGTGTCCACTCCAAGAGAAAAAAATTCAACAGCTAAAAAAAAAGGTTCCTTCCGAATATCTTTTAGTCCCACTGAATAGTCTTTATTCTTATCCGCACTCCAAGCTTAGCACAATGTGGAATAAAATAAGGGAGTGATCTCACCCGCAACTCCGGTTCTGGCAGTTTCCTTCCGATCCACTGAATTAATTGCATTATGTCCACAAAAGGTAAAGAAAACAAAAACAGGGTACTCTGCCGACATGTTGCTACCACTTGCAGCTTTTCCACACCACCTCTCTCTCTCTCTAGGCCTCCCTAGTGTTCAATTTCTCCGTTCTATGATGGGTTCACAATGTTCACTTGCAAAAGCTACTGTAATTGCTTTTACTTCTGCAACACGATCCGTCAGTGATGGACGACGATGGAGGTGATTCTGCAGGTGCAGGTGGGCCAAACCATGGTACTACCACCACCATGTTTCACAGAAGGGTTAAGGTTTTCAGCATGGATTGCAACGTTATCATTGACCAAACATAACATCTCTAATTTAAACCTTTTTTAATTTAAATCTTTTTTGGTTTCATCCATACACAATACATTTTTCCAATACCCTTCTGGCTTATCCATGTAATCAAATCAAATTCAAATCAAATTCAAATTCAAATTTGTCATATACAAAATCATACACAGTACAATATGTAGTGAAATGCTTGTTACGACTGTCCTATATATGAAGAAGAATAAAAATTATCAATATCAAGAAGAAAACGAAAAATAACAATAACTACTTGAAGGACACCAATAGTTAAAGGTCGAATATAAATATAAAAATATAAAATAAAAAATATAAAATATGAAATAAAATATAATATAAAATATAAAATAAAATATAAGTGTAGTGGCGGTTTTATAAAAAATACAGTATGCAAAGTACTGGTGCAGTATGCACATAAGATGTCCAGTGAGTGTGGTTGTTGTGTGTGCAGAGTAGTGCATAGAGTGATCGTTAGCAACTACAAATGGGCAGCAGTGTTCTCTTTGGACAGCAGTGGCTTCCCCCTTGCAACCATAGTGGACTCATGAAGATTAACATCAGCCGATGTGGCAGAGTACTTTAATTGCCTAGAGGTTACCCAGGGTTCCTTTGTGACACATAGACAGTGAGCACACACACTCAGAGCAGTGGGCTGCCACTGAGAGCAGTTGGGGGTTAGGTGCCTTGCTCAAGGGCACTTCAGCCATGAAGGTGGAGGAAGGAAAGGCACATTTTTTCCCTGCTGGTCTGGGAATATAACCAACGACCTTTCAGTTCCAAAGCCCCTTCTCTAACCATTAGGCTACGGCTGTCCCCGATATTTTGTTGGTTGACCACTCCTAGGAAAGGTAACAGTGATCTTGAATTTCTAGATTGCATGTAATGCAATATAGGGTGAGAGATTGACACTGAATAAAGAGAACAAATTTTCCTGTTGATCAAGTCTTTCTTTTCTGAACTTGGAGTATTTGTTCTTTTGTCCTAATACTGACAGGTTTGGGTGTGTGTACCAGTCGGTCAAGAATAATGTGTGTTAAAGATTAACTCAATTTTGTCCTTTTGTCCGCACAAGCTAAAATGCTGTTCGAAGCTTTTGTTTGATGGATTTTAAATACCGAAATCAACTTTGATAGTGTTAACAAATCATTCATCAGGATTATGAAATGTATATTAATGCACAGTGATGCACTCGGCCATGGTGCAATCTAAGGCGCACGGATAAACAGGCACGTGTTTCGATTTTCTGCTATAAATCGTTAGCTGTGAAAAACTACTCAGATATCCTTTAAGATTCACAAAACAAAGGCTTGTCCGCACGGTGGCGTAGTGGTTAGCACATCTGCCAAGCAAGAGAGTCTCGGGTTCGAGTCCCGGGCTCGGGCGTTTCTGTGGAGTTTGCATGTTCTCCCCATGCCTGCGTGGGTTTCCTCTGTGTACTCTGGTTTCCTCCAACAGTCCAAAGAAATGCATGTAAGGTTAACTGGCTGATCCAAATCGCCCCAAGGTGTCAATGGTTATGTCTGTGTTGGCCCTGTGATGGTCTGGCGAGCTGTACAGGGTGTACCCTGCCTTCGCCCAGTGTCGGTTGAGATAGGATCTAACCTCCCTTCAACCCTGGTAGTATTAACCAACTTGGGAAATGAGTGAAAAAAGGCTTTGGGGAGATCAACACAGATATCCTTAAATATAATCCTTAAATTTTTTATAATATCTAAAATGGCTCTTGTGTTGACACATCATCACACTCTGCGCTTAATATAAACAATACATGCTCATAATTTTCAAAGGTTCTCATGTTTACTGTGTTTTACTGCCTGACATGTATTCACTCTCACGGATGCTGTCAAGTCTAATCCAAACTCCAAGTACACACTCCACACTTCCCCTAGATCCACTCTGAACTCATCACAAACTCATTACTCATTATTATAACTCATGTTTTCTAAATATTAACATTGGTTATGAGTTTAAATGTAAAGACAGGTTATGGGATGAGAGGAGTTTGGTTTAAACCTGCTGATTCTCGGTGTATTTCCGGTTGATGTGAGCAGTGGAGGGCGTGAGCACTGAATTGGAACACGTCCCTCCGTCTCCAGGAAGTAGAGCAACGGAACATCCGAGATCCGTGTCAATAGCACCATAGACATACTAAATACATAGATAGGACACATTTTGTTCACTCGATAATGTGATGTGCGGCGTCAACTTGACGCCATCTTGGACAGTGTTAACTTCAGCATCAGCATGGAAGGAGATAGTAAAAGTAAGAAAAGGAAAGGTTTAGGGTCAGAATGCTAAGCGATAAACCAAAAAGCAACACAGGAACCAACACAGCAGATTCTGCAGGAATGACATTTCATAAGTTAGTGATAACTACATGCATAGAAAGCCATATAAATCCACGTTAGAAGGGTGTGTATTCACCCGAGTACAAGAAAGGTACTGGTGTTTTTCACTGTTTGCATCATGTGCATGTGGCCGATTATAGTAGGAGTCAG
>JAOUQZ010043927.1:0-2500 GCA_028564935.1 Neosilurus hyrtlii | reverse complement strand
ACCCTATGTAGACGAGACTGTCATTCTCGGATCGGGTTGAACAGCCATACGTGATGCAGTTCCAGACCTGACAACAACCGGAGTGCAGTTCCATAACCTTTCAAGACTGATGGAGGCCTACTACTACTACTACTACTACTACTACTACAACTACTACTACTACAACTACTACTACTACTACTACTACTACTACTACAACTACAATTATTACCACTACAACTACAACAACTACTGCTACTACTACTACTACTACTACTACAACTACTACTACTACTACTACTACAACTACTACAACTACTACTACTACTACTACAACTACAATTATTACCACTACAACTACAACAACTACTACTACTACTACTGCTATGACAGCTACCACTACTACCACTAGTATTAGTACCTGCCACTACTACAACTACCACTTTTACTACATACCTACTACCACTACTACTACTACTACTATTACTACAACAACACCTACTACTACTACTACTACTACTGCAACTAAAACTACTACTGCAACTGCTACTACTACTACAACTACAACTACTACTACTACTACTACTACTACTACTACTACTACAACTACAATTATTACCACTACAACTACAACAACTACTACTACTACTACTGCTATGACAGCTACCACTACTACCACTAGTATTAGTACCTGCCACTACTACAACTACCACTTTTACTACATACCTACTACCACTACTACTACTACTATTACTACAACAACACCTACTACTACTACTACTACTACTACTACTACTTCTACAACTACTGGTACATGTAGTAGTAATGGTTAGTAGAAGTATTACTACCACCACAATGGTGGTGGTAGTAAAAGTAGTAGTAGTGGCTTCTACTACTACTTCTACAACTACTGGTACATGTAGTAGTAATAGTTAGTAGAAGCCACTACTACTACTTTTACTACCACCACCACCATTCATACTCACACTTTGGGGCAATCTGGAACAGCCGATTACCACCTGGTTTTGCAGAAGAAAAAAAAAAAGAATTATACACGTGTATGTATCCAATGAATGTCGGGCATGATGGCGTTGTGATAGCACATCCCCCTCTCAGCAAGAAGGTCCTGGGTTCAACTCCCAAGTTCTCCTCATGCTTGCATGGGTTTCCTCCGGGTGCTCTCATTGGCTCGTTTTCATTGGCTGTTTCAGATTTCCCCTAACTGTCAGTGTGAGTGTGAATGGCTGTGAATGTTGGCCCTGTGATGGAGTGGTGAGCTGTTCAGTGTGTACCCTGCCTTCTCCCGGAGTTGGCTGAGATAGACTCTAATCTAGGATTATGTGGCTCTGCAAATAATTGAAGAATTGAACTGCAGGTTTAAACAAACAGTCCACTGTATATCTGTAGTCATGTGACTGAGGTTGAACCAGAATTCACAGATTGGGTTGGCAGTGCTGGTATTTCTACCTCTGGATTTTTTACAGTGTTTTCCAGCCCAGTGTTTCCAAGGATGTTGTGATAGTGTTCGTATTTAGTACAAAAAACCCCCTTGAATTTTACACCACAGTAACTTTAGGTTTTATTCTGAATACACATCCAGATATAGACAGGATGAGTATTGCGTAGGCCTGCGATGGTCTGGTGAGCAGTTCAGGGTGTACCCCAAAATCGCCCAGTGTCGACTGAGATCCCTGCGACCCGAATAGTGAAGATAATGCGGTTTAGCAAATGAGTGAGTGACAGAGTATTGTGTTACATGCCTGCATTGTTCCATTTGGAATATTCCAGTTTCCTCTGTTCGTTTGTAAACACACTCACTCCTTGGGATCAGCTGGTTTTTCTGTCTTTCTCAGATCATCCTGTGCAGTGGATTGAGTTCAACTCCAGCCGAGTTAGTCTCTGTTATGGCACTGGATTGACCATGGCAGTGTGGATGATGTTTAAATGCATTACAGTAGTGTGCACACATGAGAGAGAAAGAGGAAATAGATTGTTCGTATTTTCCTCTTCACCCCAGAGCCATGTATTTCCTGAGTAAGCCACTGTTTACAGAAACAGGGCTGGAGTTGTGATGACTGGGTTTCACAGTCATGTAGGTTTTTTTTTTTGTTGCTGTTGTGGTTGTTTGAGCCTGAGGAATTTTTCAATCAATATAATTTAATAAGTGTGTTTATTATATCCAAGGTCTGCCAATATCCACAAAACTAATCATGGTGTCGAAAGTTTATGAAAATCATAACATCCACTCCTCAATGTATCCGAGTTTCAACAGTGTCTGTAACCTAATATCATCTTACTCTGTGTTATTATATTATATCCTGGTAATGAAGCTTAAGGAGGGATAGCATGTACAGCTACGTCTCAGATCGTGTCAGTGTTTTAAAATGTACTGTACACTTGGCAGTAAAGTAGTCTTTAGCATTCTGTGTGTGTGTGTGTGTGTGTGTGTGTGTGTGTGTGTGTGTAAAGATAAAAGTACACTACATTCTAACTACTGATATACCCCTTGAAAGTGATTCTG
>JAOUQZ010043926.1:0-12290 GCA_028564935.1 Neosilurus hyrtlii | reverse complement strand
GTGTGTGTGTGTGTGTGTGTGTGTGTGTGTGTGTGTGTGTGTGTGTGTGTGTGTGTGTGTGTGCTCACTTTGCATGGGTTAACTGCAGAGGCAATAATTTCCCTTGCAAGATTAATACAGTTCAATCAAAAGATCAAAATGATTGGCTAGTGTTGTTGTGATTGACCCAGTTTGGTTTGCATGAGCTCCTGGCTATGGATGAGTATGGCATCATCAGGATTTAAACACAAAGATGGTGCAAACATTCTTCTGTTGCCTTCTGCATAGAGACAGATGGCCTACACCTCCTCCAGTCCCCACCTTTAAGTAGAAGACTGTGAAATTATGTATATTTTTAAATATATGCTGATTGAGACCCCTAACACCCCTATTCTCATTTCCTTATACCACCATTGTTGTTTAGCCTGGGTTTACACTGAGGCACAATGTCCATGATCTCCACAATTTAAGTGAATCGTGATGAGTGTGGAGGGTTATGGAATTGCATCGTGATGATCTTGAGGTAACCTGGGGAAATCGTCGTGATCTTGAGGGAACTTGGTGGATTTGTGATGATCTTGAAGGAACTTGGTGGAATTGTGATGACTTTTGGGAAGCTTGGTAGATTTGTGATGATCTTGAGGGAATTTGGTAGAATTGTGATGATTTTTTGGAAGCTTGGTGGATTCATGATGATCTTGAGGGAACTTGGTGGATTCATGATGATCTTGAGGGAACTTGGTGGATTCATGATGGTCTTGAGGGAACTTGGTGACTTTGTGATGATCTTGAGGGAACTTGGTGGAATTGTGATGATTTTTTGGAAGCTTGGTGGATTCATGATGATCTTGAGAGAACTTGGTGGAATTGTGATGATCTTGAGGGAACTTGGTGGAATTGTGATGATCTTGAGGGAACTTGGTGGGATCGTGATGATCTTGAGGAAACTTGGTAAATTTGTGATGATCTTGAAGGAACTTGGTGGAATCGTGATGATCTTGAGGGAACTTGGTGGAATTGTGATGATCTTGAGGGAACTTGGTAAATTTGTGATGATCTTGAAGGAACTTGGTGGAATCGTGATGATCTTGAGGGAACTTGGTGGATTTGTGATGATCTTGAGGGAACTTGGTGGAATTGTGATGATTTTTTGGAAGCTTGGTGGATTCATGATGATCCTGAGGGAACTTGGTGGAATCGTGATGATCTTGAGGAAACTTTGTAGATTCGTGATGATTTGGGGGAACTTGGTGGAATCATGATGATCTTGAAGGAACTTGGTAGATTCATTATTGTCCTGAGAGAACTTGGTGGAATTGTGATGATCTTGAGGGAACTTGGTAAATTTGTGATGATCTTGAAGGAACTTGGTGGAATCGTTATGATCTTGAGGGAACTTGGTGGATTTGTGATGATCTTGAGGGAACTTGGTGGAATTGTGATGATTTTTTGGAAGCTTGGTGGATTCATGATAATCTTGAGGAAACTTGGTGGATTCATGATGATTTGGGGGAACTTGGTGGAATCATGATGATCTTGAAGGAACTTGGTAGATTCATTATTATCCTGAGAGAACTTAGTGAAATTGTGATGATCTCGAGGGAACTTGGTGGAATCGGAATGATCTTGAGGGAACTTGATGGAATCGTGGTAATCTAGAGGGATGATTGTGTTGATTGAGTCAAATGTTTGACTGTCAAAAAGTTTGCTACATTTATTGGAAAAGCGCAGTAGAACTTAACAGAGCATAACAGACCTTGATTCACCATCATAGGGAATCTTGAAGAACTTGGCATCACAATTCCTTCAAGTTTCATGTCCTGGCTTCGAGCCATCTCCTTTTCATTCCCCAATCATGCTCCAAGCATGATTATAAATCATGGAGCTCCATGCTTTTTAAATTGCGGAGATGGTGGACATCGCGCCCCAGTGTAAACCCAGGGTTAATCTAAAGAACGCACTGAAAACACAGAACAAAAAAGTAAGCTTGAAAATAAATTACACATTGGCTCGAGAGAAGAATTTTTAAATAAGCATCAGTTACAGAAATCATCAGATATGATTATTTATCAGGAGAAGTATGTCACAAGCCATGTCCAGTTCACTGCAAAAATGGCAATGAGTCACGTCAGGGCTGGTAGGAGTCGTCTCTTAATGCTGAGTTATTGCTCAACTAAGCCAAATAATCTGACTCACCAGAAATACCAGAGTTCTCTTGGATATTAGACATGTTGTTTTACTTTTATTTATCTCCAAAAATGTAATAAAGATAAAGCTGTCTATGATGCCAAATGTCCAAATATGAATTTAACTTCATATTCAGAATAAGACATGTGGGTTCTTTTAAGCTGCAGACATGTCTCACATTTCCTGTTCTCTTTGTACTGAGTATAAAACGTACTTCAAACAATAAAAATGTATTTTATTTACATGTAAAACTTCAAAAACTAAAAGTTTGTCTGCCACAAAGAAGAAGTGATGTTAAATAGGAAGAAAGGTCGCTCCTTCCTTCATGTGTGACCACACAGTGATGCTTCAACTCCTCTGGGTTTTATTCTGTCCTCCTTAATGCTTTAGAGAAGTATTTCTATCAACACCTGGGCACCGTGCAAACTCTTACACACCTGGAAGTAAAACGTACTCAAAAACACACTTTAAAGTCGAAGGTCTGATGGGAAAGTTCTACCCTTTTACGTTTACAGAACTGAAAGTTCCTCTGCAGAGAGTAATATAAAGATCTTTATGAGATGTTAGTTCTAACTTGTTCCTTATTTTTCTCTTTTTACATCCCTTAGAGTTTAGAGGCTGAAGCCCCAGAGTCTCCGCCCGCTTCCAAGTCTAACAAGGAAATCAACTTCTCCATCGGCTTCTCAGATCTGAACGGTAATCAAAAACATGTGACTCGATATTAAAGCAGTTTTGTTCTTTTCCTTACACACACACCGAATTTACTTCACACTGGGAGGTTCGGCTCCTCAGGTTCATCCCTTTACTTAGAAAATATAGAGTTAACTCACTGTAAAATTAGAATTGAGTGCAGGCATGTAGTGCCATGCATGAAGAATATCTGGCTACTGTGCAGACGATATTGAAATCAGATTAGAGTGAAACCGCATCGGTGGTTAACTAAGAAAAACAGAAAGAAAAAAAGAAAGAAAGAAAGAAAGAAAGAGAGGGAAAAGGAAAGAAAGAAAAAAAATTTAAAAGGAAGGAAAGAAAGGAAAGCAGAAAAGAAAGAAAGTGAATGAAAAAAAAGAAAAAAAGGTAGAAGAAAGAAATATAAAGGAAAGAACAAGAAAGATAGAAAGAATGAAATAAAGAGAGAGAAAGATAAAGATAGAAAGGAAGAAAGAAAGAAAGAAAGAAAGAAAGAAATAATGAGAAAGGGAATGAAATAGAGAAAGAGAAGAAAGAAGAAAAGGAAAGAAAACGAAGGAAAGAAAGAAGGTAAAAAGAGAGAAAGAGAATGGGAAAAAAAGAGAGAGAAAGAGACAGAAACAAAAAGGAATGCAAGAAAAAGAAAGAAAGAAGGAAGGAAGGAAAAATGAAAAAAGGAAAATAAGCAAAGAAATAAAGAGGGAAGGATAAAGGGAGGAAGGAAAGAGAGAATGAGAGAGAGAAAGAAAGAAAGTCTCATCTCAGTTGGGTTGTGATGTGTTTTTTGTTCACTGTAATGGACTGTTTACAAGGTGTTGTTGCTGTTATGATTGTTGTCATTGTTGTGGTAGTTGATGTCATTGTCGTTGTTGTGTTTGTTGCTGTGGTTGTTGTTGTGGTTGTTGCTGATGTGGTAGTTGTTGTGATTGTTGTGGTTCTTGTGGTTGCTGTGGTTGTTGTCATAGTTGTGGTTGTTGTGGTTCTTGTTGCTGTTGTGGTTGTGGCGGTTGTTGTTGTTGTGGTTGTTGTTTTTTGCATTACCAGACCCTGGAGACAGTAGGGATGTGTAGGGGTTGTAGAAAAATGTTTGAATTCCTTTTTGAATTACTTTTACTATGTAAAGCTGATTTGCGACAATGTCAGTTGCTATACAAATAAAACAATTGAACTGAAGTTGCAGTAACTGCAGGTTGATAGAAAGGTGCTCTGAAGTCTGTACTTCCTAATGAAAGAGAGAAGTGTACTTCAGTGTTTGGACATTGTTCTAGCTTGAGGTCTTGACAGACTGAATGAGGTTCCATGTCAGATTTATAAAGCGTATCGTCCTCTTTCATTTTGTGGATTTCTTTTCTGATCAATTCTCTCCCATTTTATCATATGACATCCAGCGAGCATGCAGGGTGAAGGCTCACACACGCTTCGTCCAAATCGAGTTACAATAACACAGCTGACCAAGTGAAGCAGCAATGCCATGGCGATTACTGTAATCCTGGGTAAAGGCGGTCCAACAAAATATAAGAGTGCACGACTGATTCCGGCTGCGCAGTATAGTGGGAGTGGTTTAGTTTTATAAATGCTTGAAAAATGATTTCAGATTTTTCCGATTTTGAAGTTTAGTAAACCAGATTAAGAAAAATTATTGGCAGAGTAATCAACATCCTCGCTGTCTCGCTCTTAGATATCTGTTCTGTTTAAACCCTGAAACATAAAAACAAAAACTTGTCCCTTTGATGTTTTCTGTGCTGATAATCTTCCTTTGAGATTTGACTGGTCAATGATTCAACTCATTTTTGCTCTGATTGGTCAACGATTGCCTTGTTTTGTGCCTTGATTGGTCAACCATTCATTTCCGTTGTGCCCTAATTGGTCCACGATTGTCTTTGTGCTCTGATTGGTCAATGATTGTCTTCCATCGTGTTTTGATTGGTTCACAACTGTCTTCGTTTGTGCTCTGATTGGTCAATGATTATCTTCCATTATGCTCTAATTGGTGAACGATTGTCTGTCTTTGTGCTCTGATTGGTCAACCTGGAAAGACATTATAACTGAGTGAATAACTCACTTTGTTTAGGTTCGTTACCCCTGCTGTAGTATTGAAAATGCATCTTTCTGATCATTAGAGATAATGTGTTCTGCTTTATAAAATAAATCAGGTGGAATTTCAGTAAATCTTGAAGATATTTGTGCAAACATGTTGTCATTGAGATATTTTAAACAGGAAGTGTACCGTCCTGATATTGATCTTGAAAGCATTTATTTGCCTTAGAGAACATTTCCATAGAAGTTGGAAGAAGATGTTTTTGTCACATCACTTATGAGCGTTTCTTTCTAACATGGCAGAGTCTCTAAATGAACTGGAAGATAATGATCTGGATGCTCTGATGGCTGATCTGGTGGCCGACCTGAACGCCACAGAGGAAAAGTTTGCCTCCGAGAGGGCAGTCGTCAAGGATTCCATGCCACCCCCATCTCTTCCTGTCCCAACAGCTCATTTTACCTCAGCAGCCCCCACAGCACCCCCATCCTCGCAGTCTAAATCTGAACTGTCCCGTTTACCCAGTAACTCCTCCAGACCGTCCTCCACCGGCAGCAACACTTCATTACCACCCCCTCCTCCTCCTACAGTCTCTAAACCTTCTATGGTAAAACTAAGTCACACACACACACACATACACACACACACACACACACACACACACACACACACACACACACACACACACACACACAGATATCCGCTTTTACAAGATAGCACCTACCTCCGCCACACAGACCACAGACCATCACAATGATCTTTAACCCACACAGGACACAACATTATCATGAACACGAACACGATAATTAGCTGATCCTGACGGCTCCAAAATATCTATTTTATTGTGTTTAAGCAAATCCTAAAAGTTTAATCTCAATTAAACCCCCACATCTGAAAAACTAATAATATAAAATAATATAAAAAGTAAAAACAACTACAGTGGACATAACAGAAAGACTAGATTCTAGTGTAGTTTGCATGTTCTGTTTGCAAAAACATGCACAGTAGGCTAACTGTCTGTTCCAAGTTGCCCCTAGGAGTGACTGTGAGTGTGAATGGTTTTGTGTGTGTGTGTGTGTGTGTGTGTGTGTGTGTGTGTGTGTGTGTGTGTGCGTGTGTGTGTGTTGGGCCTGCAATGGACTGGCCAGCCATCCAGGGTGTACCCCGCATTCGCCCACAGTCTAAGGCTAAGATAGGCTCCAGTCTCCCTGTGACCCTAATAGGAGTATGAGTGAGTAAATGACTGTGTATCTGTAACAGCACAGTGGTGGAGCTTGGTGTTAAAAATGTGGTGCAGATATATGTAATGCGTGAAGCAGGTCTGTTTATGTCACGTCAATGCTGTTGACAGGATTTAGATTTTTTTTTTGTGTGTATGTTTGTTTATCAGGAGGAAATAGAGGAACAGATGAAAGCAGACAAAATCAAACAGGCCCTGGAAAAGTTGAAAGAAGCCAAAGTGAAGAAGGTGAGCAGACTTTGGAATTTCTCTCTTCGGCTCTTAAACAGACTCACTGGAGTGTAAAAGCGTTAATGAATGACACTCTGCCATGCTAACACTATTATATAGGCCATGCTAGCTATTATTTTCTAGTTACCTAACTGTACATCCACCTCACAGCACGAAGGTCCTGAGTTCAAAGCCCGGGTATGGGTGTTTCACAATGGGGTTTGCATGTTCTCCCTGTGCTTGCATGGGTTTCTTCCAGGTACTCCAGTTTCCTCCCACAGTCCAAAGACATACACATTAGGCTAATTGGCTGTTCTAGATTGATCCTAGGTGTGGATGTGTGTGTGTGTGTGTGTTGGCCCTTCGGTAGTCTGGTGAGCTGTTCAGGGTATACAGGTACCCTCCCTTCACCCAGATTCGACTGAGATGGGCTTCAGCCTTAATGTGAACCAGTAGGATTAAGAAGTTCAGCAAATGAGTGAGTGAGTGAATGTGAATGAGAGAGTAAATTATTATTATTATTATTATTATTAATATTATTATTATTATTATTATTAATATTAGTTGCAAATATTGCTGTAGTCATTAGATGCCTTAACATTTTAAGTCTTTCTGTTAATTGTAACATCTATAACGATTCAGATGTTCCACACTGACTCATGTTTTATTCAGTGACGTCACATGTCCATACTTTTTTTTTTCTCTGCTATTTTTTCGCCCATTTCCCTGAAGCCCATTAACCATAATAACCAGTATGTCAGTCGTCCTGTTCAGTTTAGTTCAGAGACAGCTGTAATACCACATGTGCAGGTTTCGGTTTCCTGTTCACACTCGAAACTTGGTCAGCTTTCGAGATGCCGTGTCAGTCAAGGGGAGGTAAGCTGTGAAATGTGTGGGGAGGGGAAAGGTGAGTTTGATAACTACTGCAGGCTTGCAGATAATAGAAGTTTTGCTGCACAACTGTGTAACCACAAAACCTGGTACTCATTATGTTTATATTTAATTATTTGGCAAATATTTTGTGTTACAAGGGAAGACTAAAAGGGCACTCATACTGTATGGTACCTCCACCACAGAGCATGGATAATGTAGCATAGCGGTGCTATATGGGAATTAGTTTTTAGATCCCATTTGACCGTCTTACAATATGTTCTATAGTACATGGATGCGACCAAATGATCACAAAAAAATATCTTTCATTTGAAGGTTTAAGAAAATAGCTAGGATTTGATCTACAGTATTTGTCTCATTTGAAAGTCCATACATGGCTTCCTATTAGTGTTCCATTGTAACCACATGTCTATCGGCACTCGTTCTGAAGTGATGAACAATCAAAATCCTGTGACCTTGATTGTCACCTTTCAAGGTCACTCAAAGAAAAAGGTAATCATCACATTTGAAAGCCCATATATGGTTTAGTATTAGTGTCCCATAGAAATTGCATGTCTTTCAGGACTCATTTCGAAGTTATAAGCGCGCCATTTCCAAAACTATGTGACCTTGCTCAGACCTTCACCTTTGACCTAGATATTCCAAAATGAGATCATCTGTGGGACTCAGGTGGGGTAGTGTCCCCACCAAGATTGGTGAAAACCTGTGCATGGGTGCATCAGGATTTTGTTGACAGACAAACTGACAGACAGATGGATTCCGAAACAAAGGTGATTGATTGCCATACCTCTGACAAAACTCCATGTTGGGCGAAGTTAATAACTTAGAAACCAGTGTATGGTTTAAAGAGTTACCTAACAGTGACATTGTTGGGGTGCAATAACAAGGAATAATGTACTTTGAGATGTTCTGTCATCTGAAAATACTGCATCATCCTGATGATCTACTTCTGGCTGGACTTCTTGTCATCTGAAAACCACTCGCAGTGGTGGCTCAGTGGTTAGGGCTCTGTATTACTGATCTTGGTTCAAGCCCAAGTACCACCAAGCTACCACTGCTGGGTCCTTGAGCATGGACCTCAAACCTCAATTGCTCAGTTGTATAAAAATGATGAATGTAAATCACTCTGGATGTAAATCATACAAATACTGTAAATGAAATGAATGAAATGGACTCGCTACTGCTGAGGATGGTTCCATATGGAGAGCTAAAAGATCAGTGAGATCACTGTGGATGGACCACATACTCTAGAAACTAGTCCGTTCATGCGGGACTGCAGCTGCTCTTAACAGCTGTGTTGCGAAGAAGAGTTTGTGTTCAAGTCTCTATTAGTGAAACATCAATATGAATGGGTCAAAATAAAACAAAATTAATGTACTGGAGTGGCCAAGTCAAAGTCCAGACTTAAATCCAATCGAGATGCTGTGGTGTGACCTTAAACGGGCAGTTCATACTTGAAAAACCTCTAACAGGGCTGAGGTGAAACAATTCTGCGAAGAATTTCTCCACAGCGATGCGAAAGACTCATCACCAGTTATCACAAAGGCTTGATTTCAGTCATTGCTGACAAGGGTCACACAACCAGTTATTAGGTTCAGGGGCAATGACTTTTACACATAGGGCCAGATAGGTTTGGATTTTTCCCCCTTTAATGAATACAATCATTGTGGACTATGGGAGTAAACTGGAGTACTTGGAGGAAACCCACGCAAGCACAGGGAGAACATATAAACTTAAAGAGAATTTTTACCTTGACAAAATCTGAAGCCGTTTTGGGGACAAAAAACAACCAGGGATGGCTGAAGGCACGGGGTAATCTTTCAGAGAGCAATGCTTAAGTCTGACATGATACAGTGTGTGTGACTAATGTCACGTTTAAAGAAATGACAAAATAAATCATAAAAATCTCATTGTAGTTTGCTTATCTTGTGTTTTCATGCGGTATATACTAACACAATTATTGGCCTCAGGCTAACCAGATATCCCTGCTTAGTACTACTCAACAGACGATTCAGCGATATCCACCTTGCCTTTAAGGAATATTATTATATAATATACAGAGTGTGTATTCATACATTTTTTATTGAATGTGTGGATGACTCTCAACGCATATCGTACTGTTTTCCTTTCCAAGTTTATTTGCATTACAGCTGCGCTCTGTTGCATCTCAAGTTTAAAGTGACCACACGCGCCTCCAGCTCTTGGATAATATTTAAATGGATTGAAGTCAGCTTTACTGAACAAAAACACAAAGCAAGAGTCCAGCTGGTTTATTTTATGTGCTGGTTTTGGTAGGACTATCAGCCTTTGTCGCTGCTCCTGTGCATGGCAGTTGTCTTTTAGCCTTTCAGAGGCTATTACATGATTAATTTAATGACTTACCAAAGAACCTTGCAGGAGGGCAGCTGTAGCCTAATGGTGAGAGTAGCGGGTTTGGGACCTAAAGGTCACTGGTTTGATTCCTGAACAAGCAGGAAAAATGTGTGGTGGTGGGGGAGTGAGCTGCACCTTCCCTTCTTCCACCTTCAGGGCTAAAGTGCCCTTGAGCAAGGCACCTAACCCCCAACTGCTCTCTGGGTGTGGCAGCCCACTCCCTTGCGGTATATACAGTATAGCAAAAATTCAAAAACTACCACCAGAATAAATTTAGGTGACTTGGTAAAATAGGATATATTTATTTAGTGAAAATGCCCCTTTAATGCCACTGGTGTTCTGACGTTTCAAGCTACCATTTTGAAATTGTTAGCTAAATGTTAACTTTGCGGTAATTGATAGTAGAGAGTAAACTCAGATTAGCTCTAAACACCCAAACCGCTATGTAGCTTATGTCACTCAGTAGCACAAATCGACAGAATACCTAAGATTAGCTTAGGCTAATTCTCTGGTAATTAAAACTGGGCACACTCTCTTTACTTAAGCAATCATTTGCTAAACTGCTTAATCCTACTATGCTGTAGGAAGGCTGGTGTCTATCAGCCAACACTGGGCGAAGGCAGGGTACTCCCTAAACAGCTCACCAGACCACTACAGGGCAACACAAAACCATTCACACTCACATCCCTGCCTAGTGTCAACCTGGAACAGCCACTTTGCGCAAGGTGCATGTCTTTGGACTACAGGAAGAAACCGGAGTACCCAGAGGAAACCCACGCAAGTACTCCACACAGAAATGCCAGAGCCGCGGTATTGAACCCAGGACTTTCTTGCTTTGAGGTGGATGTGCTAACCACTACACAACCATGCTGCCCACACTCTATTTAATTTCTTTATTTACTTTATGCTTTTTTTTTAAACAAAGGCTCACACTCTCTAAATGGTGTATCCCGTGAACTGCACATTGAGCTTTCTTTGAACTGAGTGATCCGGTGCTGCCTTACCACAATGACCGTCTACGTATAAAAGCCCTAAAGGTTGTGAAATAAATGAGAGAATTTATTTATTTATTTATTAATTTTCTATGCCGCTTAATGCTAATTAGGGTCGTAGGGAGGCTGGCGTCCATCTCAGCCCACACTGGGTAAACCGGGGTACACCCTGGACAGCTCACCATTGCAGGGCTAACACACACACACAACCATTCACACTCACTCTCCCACCTAGGGGCAATTTGGAACAGCCACTTAGCCTACTGTGCATGTTTTTGGACTGTGGGAGGAAACCAAAGTACCCAGAGGAAACCCACACAAGCACGAGTAGAACATGCAAACTCTTGCTCTGAGGCGGACGTGCTAAGCATTACCGTGCCGCCTGGGAGAAATAAACAAAAGCTTATCTCTGCGCCAGGAATATTCTTTATCTGAAAAATTAATATTTACTCTTTAAGACTTAATAAAACATTAATATGGCAGGATATTGATATATTTGAGTAGATTGGTGTATATTTTAGAAGCGTGGAAAAAAATGCAGAAAGGCGCAGCTTGGCTTAGAGCAGATGCAACACTGCTTGTGGTTTATGCGGCGTTTCTCTCGGTGGCTGGTCGTTTTTGAAAGGTGATCTGAAACATGATCCTCTTCTGAAAGAAAGAATTAGGAGGCGAGATTTCACCTCCAAGCCTGCTATCTTCCTCCAAGTGTCTCTACTGAAATGTACAGAATAATTAAAGCATTGTTGGTGTGTGGGTGTCGGGTGGGCGTGGTGTCAGTGTGTTGTAGGTGGTGTGGTGTCGTTTCTCAAGACAAAAAACAATTTTGGCTGTTAAATATTAAGGTATTTCTCTTCTCTTATTCCCTAAAAAACACACCACCACTGATCTCTTTGACCTTAATCAGACCTTTAGCATTCGGATGAACTTTTGCTTTGTGTTCACACTAAATTACAAAACAAATCCTAACACCACATTCCAGCATTGTGTGGTAAGGAAAGAACACAGTGGAGTGTAATCATGAACATGTATCTCATACGAAGCCACGTGTTTTGCTATACCATCCATTCATCCATTTACATTTGAGGCTTTTGGCAGACACCCTTATCCAAAGCGACTTACATTTTTATCTCATTTATACAACTGGGGAGTTAAGGGCCTTGCTCAAGGGCCCAAGAGTAGCATCTTGGTGGTACTTGGACTTGAACCACTGACCTTACAATCAGTAATCCAGAGCCTTAATCACTGTGCCACCACTGAGCGACATCATCCAACCAGCTTATCCATGAGGAGAAGCTGGAGCCAATCCCAGCTGACTTCGAGTGAGAGGCGGGGTTAAACTCTGAACAGGTTGCTAATCTTCTGTAAGGCTAACACTGACACAAACAACTGGTTACACTCATATTCACACCTATGGCCAATTTAGAGTAGCCAGTTGAGCTAATGTGCACGTGTTTTGACTGCTGGAGGAAACTGGAGTACCCAAAAGAAACCCATGCAAGCACAAGGAAAACATGCAAATGCCACACAGAAAGGCACATTCAGCAGCAAGGTTCGAACCTAGAACCTTCTGGTTGTTTGAGCTTTTTGGCAATTTATTACCTGCTCTTCATCATTCTTCTTCATCTTCTTCCGCTGGTTCCGGGATCGGGTCGCGGGGGCAGCAGCCTAAGCAGTGACTCCCAGACGTCCCTTT
>JAOUQZ010043925.1:0-12290 GCA_028564935.1 Neosilurus hyrtlii | reverse complement strand
ATAAAATCATCCATCTAATAACTACACTGTTTTGGGGGGAACATTATCTGTCTGTCCTCACAGCATAGGTTCGAGTCTCTGGCTCAGTCAAGGTGCATCTATGTGAGAGTTTGCATGTTCTCCCTGTGCATATATGGGTTTCCTCTGGGTGCTCTGGTTTCATCCCACAGTGCAAAGACATGCACATTAGGCTAACTGGCTATTCCAAATTGACCCTAGGTGTGAGTGTGAAGGTGAAAGGTTGTGTGTGTTGGCCCTGCCTTCGACCAGTGTCGGCTGAGATAGGCTCCAGCCTCCCTGCAACCCTAATAGGAGCAAGCAGTTCGGCAAATGAGTGAGTGGGTAAAAGCCATTTTCTTCTTATTTTCCTTTAATGATAATATTTTAATCCTCCAAATTTTATTATCTCCAAAGCAAGTCATACTATATGTATAGAGTAAATATAACCGGTGCCATTCTCTCTCTCTCTCTCTCTCTCTCTCTCTCTCTTTCCCTCTCTCTCTCTCTTGCTCACTTAATAACATGAATCATGTTACAGAGAACCCACAGCCTGAAGACGTCCCTCCCTGTTTCAGAAAATGTAAATTTACAGCTTTATATTATGGCTCTGACTCATACAAAGCTCTGATATTACAGAATCCTTATGAAAATTCTAAATAAATATGGTTTTATAGACATAAACATAAACTAAATAAGTTTCTTCCCAAAAAAATTCTCCATATGAAAAAAAAACTCAATATATACATATATATATATATATAGCATCTATCATACTGTCTAAACCCCTGTGTACGTTACTATAGAATCAATGAAATATAAGAGCAAGCGCATTTCTATAAACATGCAGCCAGGTCTAGTGTCAAAAACATCTAACTAACATCTGGTCCATCAGAATTCACAAGCCATCCAATACAATTTACAGAGGCGGCATTGTGGTGTGGTGGTTAGCACATCCGCCTCACAGCAAGAAGGTCCTGGGTTCAGCGAGGGTGTTTCTGTGTGGTGTTTGAATGTTCTCCCCATGCTTACGTGGATTTCCTTAGGATATTCTGGTGTCCCACGACAGTCCAAAGACATGCACATTAAGCCGCGATTTCATTTGGGCGATAACGCCCAATAGTGGCCACGATTCTATCAATTTTTAGGTCAGGAGTGAGCATGAGGGGTCTGCGACAAATATCATCGACTGTCAGTGGGGAATCCACCCACTGTGGACAATCGTCTGGTATTCTGAAACCTGTTGGACGATTACTCACGATAATCTACTAATCGGTGACTGACGCCAACTACCTTTACATTTACAGCATTTGGCAGACACCCTTATCCAGAGTGATTTAAAATGAGCATTTTTTTTTCCACAACACATGGTTAACAGAGTTGCTCAAGGGCCCAACAGTGGTGGCACCAACCTTCAGATCAGTAACCCATTGCATTAACCAGTGAGCCACAACTTATAGTTTTATATTTATTAGCGGACAATCTGAGACCATTGTGGTCGATCACAGATAGTCGCAGATAGTTTAGGACTTAGTTGCAGATGGTCTCAGACATAGTTGCCGACCATCAGGGATTTTCATCCGGTCATTATTTTATTTGAGTCATTTAGGATAGCACCAGTTTGGTCTGTGACTATGGTCGCTGATTATAGCCAACAAAATCTCAGACTGTCTCTGACAATCTGCAACTGTCCGTGACTGTCTGCAGCCATGTCGGCGACAATAGTTGGGGAAAGTTAGTGATATGGTCGCCAACTACAAAGAAGACAGTAAAAAAGTGTTTCCAACCACTGCTGAACATCGCAGATCATCACTGACCGTCTCCAACTCAAAAGAATCACGGGCAGTCGCTAAAGAATCGCTCTAATGAGATCAGGCCTTTGGGCTAATTGGCTGTTCCAGTTTGCTACTAGGTGTGAATATGAGTGTAAATGGTTGTGTGTGTGTTGATGGTCTGGCAAGCCGTCCAGGGTGTACCCTGCCATCCTCTAGTGTCGGCTGAGATGTCGGCTCAGAGTCCCTGTGACCATAGTAAGATAAAGCAGTTCAGCAAATGATTGAAGACATGAATTTCACAGAAAGCCCCGGAGTGCAGAACTACTGCACACTGCACATTTTCTCTCTGTGATACGCAGTGATGTTTCCATGATCTTCACTGATGTTTAACTCTTTTTCCCTCCGCCCTGAAGCGTGATGCAGTACCCATTACCCAACGCTCCCATGTTTTATTCTTTTCATTTTCCGCAGCGAAAGAGAAAAAGGTTGAGTGTCACTCTTGCTTGATCCTGAAGATTAAGCCTCCCAGGTGAGCGCTGTGGCAAGGAGTGCCTTTATGATGCTACCAAGTGTGTTTGCGCATGCATGTGTGAGTCCCTGGGCTCCGATTTGGCTCGACATGAGGCAGCTAGCTAAGACATGACTGATGTCTTCAATTTAAACCCACTGCTTGCAGATTTAAAACAGCCAACTGGGTGCACCTTGCGTATTAATGTGAGTGATAATGAAGGATTACTGCAAAGAATAGAGCTGTTCAGAATTAGGCCTGGTTGATTTCTGTTACATCAAGCGGAATATATCCACGTAATACATGTATACTCTTGGGATATTAACCAAGGTGATCTCTAAATGGACTTAAAATGAAGTCTTAAAATGACTGACCCTACCAACTGACAAGCCTTTGCAAAAAGGCAATTAACTACCTAAATAATTTAATTAAAAAACAAACAAAAAAAAGATTAAACGAGTTGGCAAAGGGATGCCTGGAGGGCATGGTGACTCAAGAGTTAACACTGTTGCCTCACACAGAATGAATCTTGTGGCCAACAAGTGCTTTTCTATGTAAAGGCTGCATGTTCTCCAGGTTTCCTTTGGGAACTCTGGCTTTCTCCCATAATAAAAAGAAGGAAAAAAATAAATAAAAGATGCAGAACTTTAGAAATCCCAGACATGGGTAGAGGTTTGTGAGATAAAGGTTTGGGAAAGCCAGGCCTAATACAGGTGGCAACTTGATGAATAACAACATAATTGTATAACCCCAATTTCCAAAAAGTTGGGAGGATGTGTAAAATGAAAACGCAATTTACAGAGATGCAGGCTTTTGAACTGAGCACTGATAGCAAACAGGATAGAAGCAACGTGCACATTTTTTTTTAATTTTCTAATTTCAATTTGACTCACAGAGCAGTTTTCAGTCTTCCACGTTGCCTCAGTTGAGTGTAAATGCGCTGTGGTCCAGAGAAGGTGACAACGTTTCTGGATCATGTAAAGATATGTTTTTTTTTTTTTTTAATGCAAACCAGCAATTGTGGATGGCACAGCAAACTGTATTCACAAACATTGATTTCTGGAAGTGCTCCTGAGCCCCTAAAGTGATTTCCAAGACAGAATCGTGCCTGTTTTAATGAAGTGCAACCTGAGGGCCTGAAAAGCAACTACTCACTTTAAGCCAACTGATATGTTTTGTTTTCTCTATTCTGAGTAAAATATCAGCTTAAATGCTTTGCAGTATTATTTGTATTTGTATTAACATTTTACATGGCGTCCTAACTTTTTTGGAATTGCGATTTTACAAAAGAAATCGTGCCCCGAGAGCCAGAGTCAATAGCCGAGGATCGGTCCGACAGAACCCATACCTTTGGCTGCAATTGCACCCTGCCCCTATTGCCCCTCCCACAGGTGGTGGGTCCATGGGAGGGCGGGCCTATATCTTCTCTTCAGGCTTCTCCCACAACCCGACCCCGGACCAAGTGGAAGAAGAAGATGATGATGATGATGATGATGATGATGATGATGATGAAAAAGAAATATATGCAAGGTAATTTACCACCTGAAAACCCTAGCAATGTTTTGTTTTATGTTTTGTTTTTTCTTAAGCTAATTGTGCAGTTGTATGCTTTTAGACAAGTTAACAGATGCCCTGGAACATCTAAGGAAAAACAAAACAATGTATAAATGGACAGAAATCATAAGAACCAAAATGCTCATGAACACAAAATGTTTTTGTTTGTGAATGGACCGTCCCATTCATTCCATTCGCAAGGCGCAAGTAAGTTTGATTAAAAACCCGCTGGGCTGACGGATTTCGGATGTACCACCCTCATCAGCAGAATCCTGGCCATGGAAATAGCAACAGAGAACAAGGAGGAAGTAGCTTCCGCCCAACCATTAGAAACAAGTCGGTGTTATACCAGGAAATTACACCTTTCCGTGCTAGTAAATAAAGCCTGGAACAATGAGGTTTCCAGGAGCATCCTGTTTTACAGCATCATGTCCGAATGATGATAATTACTAAATGATTTGAATGATGATAACTGAAAGATTTGAGTCCTGGGCTAGTGCAGGGGCAACCTATGTGGAGTTTGCATGTTCTTCTCGTGCTTGGTGGGTTTCCTCCAGTTTTTCCTCCGTTTTTTTCCAAAAGTCCAAAGACATGCGCATATTAGGCTAATTGGCTGTTCCAGATTGTTCCTAAATATGAGTGTGAATGCTTGTGTGTATTAGCCCTGCGAAGGACTGGTGAGCTGTTGAGGGTGTACCGCACCTTCACACAAAGTCGGCTAAGATAGGCTCCAACTCTATTAAGATTAAACAGCTCAACAACTGAATGAATGAATGAATGTATTGCTTTCCTTTATGAAAGGTGGTGTAATAAATTTGTGAAACACTATATGACGCCTTCGCCCAGAGTCGGCTGAGATGTGCTGCAGCCTGCCAGCAAACCCTAGTAGAATTAAGCAGTTTGGAAAATGACTGTGTGAATGAATGAATGAATGAAATGGATCCTGATAGATAACTAGCGTGTGTCCACAAACACACAGAGGAGAGTATCTGTCACGTTTGTATATTCTGTCACGTGCACATATATTTTTTCAGAGCATCTCCATGGTGCAGGCTACTTGCATGTAAAATCTGTTGCAATAAGGAGAAAAGGTGTAGATGGCAAACCTGGTGGTTTCAACTTGGCAGGCAAGTCTTTACAGCTATATAAATAACACATAATAGTATCCAACCACCACAACAACAAAGCATTTAATTCCATGTTTGGTTGAATGGAAGAAACGCCATTTTTGACTTACTATGATTAGCAAGATGAAGTAGATAAAGTTGTAGAAGGAGTGTGCGTCCATCACGTAATACATGATCTCCACCCAACCCTCCAGAGTTATGACCTGAACACAAACGTTTACACAAAGAGACACAGGGACAGTCATGAAAATCATTGTTCGTCTGCACCAAGGTGCTTGGCCAAGCTACGAAAAAGCTTTAGCGCTTCAAATTGTTCAACTTGAGCCTTTTCGTGATGCATTTTCCTCTGAGGCGGCCACATTATTAATTCTGCACATCACGTTTGCTGCATTTAGCCTGGCATTGCTTGGGTTTGTTGTGCACAGCAATTCTGTGTGGCATTCACTGACTGCACTTTATTATTCATACCCACACTAACAGCACAACAGTGAGGTGTTTATTAAGGCTGGAAGCTTGAGAACACCCTGACGCTTTGAGTCAATCAAGCTAACTCATTTATTTAGCACCCGCCTTGTAACTGCTTTGTAAATGATTGAAATAACATCCAGCAGCTGCTCGCCACTTAAGAGGGTGTTAGGTAAAATAATAATTTAAAAAATGTTTTTTTTTTATTAAAGGTTTATTCCCACAAATTTAATCAAGGACTTGTGTGACAAAATAAGGTTATTAAACAAAAAATCTCAAGGGCATTTCTTCATGAGCTACATCACCGATTAAATATGTGGGTAGGTCTTTCCACACTCACACACACACACACACACAAATAATAAAATAAAAAATTTTGCTGCTCGAGTGGTACAGAATTACATGAATCCTCATCTGTAAAGACAATCCCATAATGCTGTTTCCTGAACAAGAGTCAGGGGACTAGTTAACAAATAAACGCTAACTGCATATCCCTTTGCTAACGCTTCATTTTCTGTTTTGATTACCAGGCATACACTGCTGAAGTCTTCATTCCCTTCATGCAACCCTTTCCACATTTTCTAGTTTTGCAAGCAGAAATTGAATTGAACACATATCGCAAAGGTTCATTTGAAAAAGCGGACATTTTTTGGTTGCACAAAAGGTTCGCCCAACTGACTCGATATGCAAAATATAGGTCTTTTAACTGCATCTTTCATCTGCAGTTTACCTATTCATCTTTGCAAAATTGCATAAGATGAATAGAGCCTGTTGATGAACAGCAATTTTCAAGTCTCGCCACAGATTTCCATCTCAATACGTTGGCGGGGGATGGTGGGGGGGATAGAGGTTGTCTGGTCTTAACGTATTTTTGTATAAACTCAAGTTCTTGGATTTGCACCACTTTTTATTCCCTGATTTTTCTTAAGGTGAGAAAATCAGATATCCCTGGGAAACTTGGGGTATAGCTGCTGCTTCTCTGCATTGAAGGGAATCAGTTGAGGTGGTTCGGGCACCTGATTGGCATGCCTACTGGTTGCCTCCCTTTAGAGGTGTTCCAGGCATATCCAACTTGGAGGAGGCCCCAGGGTATACCCAGAACTTGCCAGAGGAATTATATATACCTTCTGGCCTGGGAACCCCTTGGGATCCCCCAGGAGGAGCAAGAGAGTGCCGTTGGGGAGAGAGATGCCTGGGTTTCCCTCCTAGACCTATTGCCTCTGACCTCGAATAAGCAGAAGAAAATGGTTGGATCATTTTTATGACCAATTCCCACCCAATAACTTTAGACTTCCAAGCTTGTGACATGTAATACTGCCACCCTCATCTTTACAGACTGCTTGTGCATGTGTATTCAGGGGTGGCTTAGCATACTTGGGAGGCAAAGAGCTATATGTTCCCTTTAATGCATAAGTCCTCTGACATCCATAATTGACTGGTAATCGCTGTATGTGACAGGGAGGGGAGCATATACCATCCAACCCTTCTGTGATAGCTCGATCAATCAGCTACCATGGACTCCAACTACAGATGGCTATGTGCATCAACCTGGATTCGAATTTGTGATCTCCAGATTGATGGTCATGGATCTTCTTGGATGAGCCCAGGATTTGCACCACTTTTGAATTCCAGTCTCATGTCAATTGCACACTGGTACAGGTTTTTTTTTCGATTGCCCTGTGTTTGGCTTCTTCCATTTCTCCTTCCGCGCTGACCAGTTTGCTAGCATCGTGCATCCACCAGCATCGTGACACGTAGCCTGGAAGTTCACAGATAATCTCTCTTAAGGGAGCACCAGCAGGAGGGGTCAGGACAGAGTTGCTGAGTTTCAGAGTAGAACTGCTTGACATATCACTGTCAAATTTTAAGCAATTTGGAGCTAAAAGCTACAATGAGTTTATGGAAAGTTCATTGTAGGTGAAGTCCATGGTGAGCAATGGCCACCAATTGTTGGTCACCAACTGGCCAGCAAAATGGCCACCAACTGTTTATAATGCTTCGGTAGCCGCTGGTGCGATTCCACCACTGTTGGCCTATAGATTTTTCGCGATCATGACAATTTGTTTGCACACAGCTGGACACAGTTCAACTAATTATGTGACTTCTGATGGTAACATCTCGCATCAAAACTGGATGAGGGGATTCACAATAACATGGAAAATAACTAGCAAACTGATTTCCGCCCACTTTAATATTATCCGCCACTGAGTAGGTGATGTTGTTATTGAATCCCAATCGGCACATTTTGTTTCCAGGTTATAAAACTCTAGGCTCTAAGACAAATACATTCTGGAGTGATTTACGCGGATCTCTTAATAGTATAATATTCACTATTTCTATACTAGCGGTCAGTATGTTAGTTATGTTTCGGTTGTCATTAGCAGATTGTATTTTTCACCCACACATACAGGCTGTACATTAAAAACACTACATGCCCAAGCCCACCTGAAAGATCACGATCCACGCGTAGCCAATGTTGTCAAAGTTAATGGCACCCTTGTGCGGGTTGGAGTAGCCTGTACGGCACTGGGTGTAATAGCGGTTCCAGTTGACACACAAGCCTGGCACAGCACCCATGCTGGCATTGAGGAAAGGATCAGCTGCCAGGCCCAAGGTCTGTAGGTGCAGAGCATCCTCCACGTCTAAACAACACTCACTACCTCCTTCACGTCGTGCAGGAACATCGCTGCATGACATGATTCCGTTATCCTGAGGGAGTGAGCAGATGAAGGGCCGCTCATCTTCCTCATCGGGGGAGTAGTAGGGAGTGGGCAGGGCCATTCCTGTTGATCTGTAAAAGAGATTTATGATCATAGACAGAAAAATAGGTTGACATAAAATTTAAGAGGGTGTCAAATAAAAGCATTAGCATTTAGTAGCACTGTGTGGTATTAGAGAACAGTTTCATGCTTTGTTCACATGACATACACTGTAACAACGACCTTTGCCATATAGCATTCATTAATGCACAGGGGTCACAAGCAAGTCCAATTCCCAGAACATTTTGCTCACTACCAATTTAATCAAGGAATGTAGGTGCTTAAGGAGTTCAAAGAAACACTCTGTTGTTTGAAAAAGTTTGCATGTACCCCCTGTGTTTGTGTGGTTTCCTCTGGGTACTCCAGTTTCCTCCCACAGCCCAAAGACATGCATATTAGGCTGGCTGGCTGTTTCAAACTGCCTGTAGTTGTGATTGTGAGTGTAAATAGATGTGTATGCGTGTTGCCCTGCAATGGTCTGGCAAGCTATTCAGGGTGTACCTCACCAGTGTCGGCTGAGAGAGACACCAGCCTCCCTGCGACCCGAGTAGTGGGGTTAAGTGGTTCAACAAATGAGTGAGTGAGAAAATATAAGGATGTATAATAGAAGTTAAAGAAACGAAATTTCTCCGGAAAAAAAAGATAATACAAAAACACTACGAGACCTGACTTTTAGTACTTGACCTAGTTTTCTCTTTAATATAATTTAACAAAATAATAAAATTGCTGTGACAACTTGTACGAATACTAAGAAAAAAAATGGAGCTCACAGTTACTTCAGGATGCAGTGAAAGTAGAACTGGCCACACAAATATTGAGTCTTTGCCACACAAATATATATGACACTTCATTCATTTATTCATATTCTAAGATGCTTTATCCTAAATAGAGTTGCGGGAGGCTGGCGCCCATCTCCGCCAAAACTGGGTGAGGGCGAGGTACACCCTGGACAGCTCGCCGGCCATCACAGGGCCAAGACTCAAACAACCATTCACACTTACACTCACACCTCTGGGCCATTTGGAACAGCCAATTAGCCTACCGTGCATATTTTTGGGCTGTTGGAGGAAACTGGAGAACCCAGAGGAAACCAATGCAAGCACAGGGAGAACATGCAAACTCCACACAGAAATGCCCGAGCCCGAGAATTGAAACCGGGACCTTCTGGCTGTGAGGCGGACGTGCTAACCACTGCACCACCATGCTGCCTATATAGCACTTTTAATATATTAATTGCACAAGCCCAAGTTGGAAAAGCTAATACGCAACAAATTCAAAACAATCTGACGTTGCATATGAAAAAAATCGATGAGAAAATAGTTTGGAGAAATATGATTGAAATGTCTATTAACGCAGAGATTTAAAAAAAAAGAAAAAAGAAAAAAAATCTCAGATTTGTATTTTATTCATATACTGTATGAGTAACACAGTTACACGGTTAGCTAGCATCCATGCTAATGACATGAGCGCACTGAGGTCATTCTGATGAATTATTAACTTATTTTGAATCTGTTTCACAGTATATAAGAATGCAAGCCTAATGCATAAAGGGGAATAAAAATGAGACAAGAAATACAATTTATAGATTTGAAGCTAAATTACTAACTGCACATAACTACCTATCACCTTCAATCACAGGATGGACTCCAACAGAGCTGTCAGTCATCACCATGTCATCACACAGCAGGGTTTGGAACACATTAGAGGTCACTGAGGTATTGAACTCTCCCGAAACGTCAGGTGCGGAAAAGATAATCACTCAAAATGACTCTGAATTTATGACATGAGCAGACACCAATCAATCAAGGTATAAAGCCTGGATAAGATCAGGCTGGATTACAGCATACTTTAATTATAATAAAAAGAGATAAAGGAAGATAGCAGTGGAGCAAAGCGCAGCAGTGGAAATCAGTATGCAGAGTGTGCCATGCCCTGTAAGAATGTTAGTAGATTTAATTATTTATTTAGGGCGGCGCGGTGGCACAGTGGTTAGCATGTCCACCTCACAGCAAGAAGGCCCTGGGTTTGACTGGTAATTCCCGTGCTCGGGCGTTTCTGTGTGGAATGTGTTTGGATGTTCCCCCGTGTGCTTGCATGGGTTTCCTCTGGGTATTCTGGTTTCCCCCCACAGTCCAAAAACATGGACGACATGCTAATGCTGTTCTAAATCACCCCTAGGTGTGCCCCGCAATGGCCTATCAAACTGTCTAGGGTGTACCTCGCCCTCGCCCAGAGTCGGCTGAGATGGGCACCAGCCTTCCCGCCACAGTAATAGGGATTAAGCGTCTTAAAGAATAGATAAATTTATTTATTTGTTTATTAAATAAATAATAATAATTGAATGAATGGATAATAATAATGATAATAATAATAATAATAATAACAAATAATAATTCATCCATTCATTTATTCATTTTCTGAACCGCTTAATCCTAATTAGGGTCACGGGGAGGCTGGCGCCCATCTCAGCCGACTTTGGAAATAATAATAATAATAATAATAATAATAATAATAAAGAAAATTGCTTTATATATTACTTATTTACATTTTCTAGAACTTGTATGTGTCAGGAAGGTAAAGAGGATGACTACCGGTCAAACATTTTAAAATGCCCCAATTTGCTTTCCCACTTTTATAAAATGTAAGCATTTTAAGTCCACTAAATGACCCGAAAAGAAACGAAGGTATGCAATATGTCAGAACTACCTTAGAAAAAATATACAAGAATAATATGGTGGGCTTAAAATCATGAAATACCAGCACACCCTCCAGACTTAAACCCCTTTATGTCCCGGGTTCGAGTCCCGGGCTCAGGCATTTCTGTGTGGAGCTTGCATGTTCTCCTCGTGGTTGCATGGGTTTCCTCCAGGTACCTTAGTTTTCTTCCACAATCCAAAGATATGCACGCTAGGCTAATTATCTGTTTCCAATCGCCCCTAGATGTGAATGCGAGTGAGAATGTGAACGCGAGTGTGAATGCGAGTGTGAATGTGAGTGTGTGTGCCGGCCCTGCATTGAATTGGTGAGCTGTTCAGGGTGTCCCATGCCTTCGTCCAGAGTTGACTGAGATAAGGTTCAGCCTCTCTACGACCCTAATAGAATTTTGAGTTTTAGCAAATGAGTGAATGCTTTAATTTTAGAGTACGCTGAGAAATTAAAATGTGTGAATTTTAATAATTGAGGTGTTCTAAAACTTTTCACCAATAGTACAAATGCAGATAATTGAATTAATCAAAAAACAACAAATGACACAAATCCATCGTGTTGGCAACTGTGGTAAAACACAGGTGATGACTTCAGGCGATCAGCAAACAGCCACCGTTAGGCAAAATACAAAATACAAAAAAATTGGGAATAAAACAAAATTAAAACAAGAAATTAAAAACAAAAATCAAAGTCTTGGGCATGTTACACATTCCCTACACATATACTTTGTAATCAACTGCTGTGTGTGTATAATTAGAAGTCCCATGAATGTGAGCATGACATGTGGCAGCCATGTTTGTTCACTGCAATGCATTCTGGGCAATGTAGACCAATGTCTACTTATGTAAAACCCTTTTTTTTTTATTTTGTGCACGCACGCGCTTGTCTGTGTGTAAATGTGCCATAAGTATTAAAATATAAATTAACAGATGCAAAGCCACATGTTCTGTCAGTAGAGACATGCATGCACTCACGTTTAATCAGACAGAACGAAATACTAGAGGTCACCCAGCAAGAACAGGACCCACACTTGCCTACATTAATTGCAGTGAACTTTGATTGGTTGCTTTGATTCCAAGTTTCAAATGACACTAAGATTGAAGTCTCTAGAGATCCCTCATGCCCACATTTTCATCCATCTTCTTACATACTGTACTTCAACATAACCATTACACAAGACACACCAAGGTCAGAACAACAATTTACCCATCAGCCCCTTCACTGCCACATTACCCTCACAATGTGACATACAAGCCAGACGAATGAAAATGAAGAGAGAGAAAGATTAAAGCAGTGGCATATCACAAACGTCTAGCAACATTATGCTCCACACACACACACACACACACACACACACACACACACACACACACACACACACACACACACACACACACAC
>JAOUQZ010043924.1:0-12292 GCA_028564935.1 Neosilurus hyrtlii | reverse complement strand
GGGAGAACATGCAAACTCCACACAGAAACGCCCGAGCTGGGAATCGAACCCAGGACCTTCTTGCTGTGAGGCGGATGGGCCGCCCCTATTCCTTCAAGTTGTATAATATAAATATTTATGCTCTGCCTAAAAGCGAAGCTCTGAAAAGTTTGCATGTGTAAGTTTACAGAAACATGGATACGTAACACAAGACAATAAGCTGCATAGTGCAAGTGCACTAAGCGCAGTGTGTGTTTGCCCTGCGATGGTCTGGCGAGCTGTTCAGTGTGCACCCCGCATCCCCTCATTTACCCAGTGTCGGCAGAGATAGGTGCCAGCCTTCCCGCGACCCTGGTAGGATAGCAAATGAGTGAGTGCTTCATTCATGGGATGGAACAGGAGTAGTTTTAATTCTGTCCTGGGATTGAGACAAGTTATTTATTTGATCTTGTCCTGAGACTGGGATTGTGTAGAATTTGATGTTTTCTCCTGTCTCTTACTGCTCATAATGTCGTGGTAAACAGATAAAGGTAAACTGGGATAGCAGTGGTGTTTTAAGGTTAGGGTTTATATTCTGTTACTTATTAATCGGGTCACTTTATAAATTTTTGCCTATCGTATTGGTTAAGTATTGTAAATTGTTGTTTATTTTAGTTATCTTTTGTTTGTTTCTGTTTTCTTGTAAATACTTTTTGTAGAATTGAACATGTTTTGGGGTATGAGGAGTGTACAAATGGGAGATATTAACCAGGAAGCAGGTACATAAGATTATTCTTCTTCCCACTCCCTTTCAAATATGTTATAGTTGAGTTTCATTTGGTTCATTCTTTTTATTCATTCATTCATTTTCTAAGCTGCATCATCCTAACTAGAGTCGCGTGGAAGACGGGCCCATCTCAGCCGACTCTGGGTGAAGGCGGGGTTCACCCTGGACAGCTCACCAGGCCATCGCAGGGCCAACACTCAAACAACCGATCACACACACATGCCTAGGGGCGATTTGGAACAGCCGATTAGTCCACTGTGCATGTTTTCGGACTGTCGGAGGAAACCGGCACACCCGAAGGAAACCCATGCAAGCACGGGGAGAACATGCAAACTTCACACAGAAACACCCGAGCTGGGAATCGAACCCAGGACCTTCTTGCTGTGAGGCGGACGTGCTAAACCCTGAGACGCCGTCATGCTTTTCAGTGTTTATTATTATTGTTGTTGCTATTATTTCGATCATTAACTTCATTATTGTTAGTTATTCGTTTTGTTTAATTGGTGTATAATGTCATTAGTGTCACTAAGGTCCTATTTATGAGTAATGTTTCCTGACTATTTTTTATATTTTCGAAATAAACAACATCCATTTAATTAATCTACACTAATGTGTGTGTGTGTAACTTGGAGGTTGTAGTGGAGGAGAAAAACCCCAGATGGCTCTTCTGGATGAAACTATGATGATATTTTAGCACTAGATGCTAAAGGAAAGCCGCTTCTCTGGGGGCACTTGTTAGCACGCTGCTAACTGTTCAACGGTCTTTATTTACGCAGCACAATCGACAAACCTTGGCTGTGTGACCCAAGGGCACCTTTCTAAAGAATTAAATATGTGGTGTTTTCATTTTTTTTGACGCATTAATTCTAGTTATAATATACAGAAACTGCCGAAAACACGGCGGGAGCTGGATTTAACTAGTATCCATCAAGCTAAGCTAAGCTAAGCTAAGCTGCGTCGCTTAGCAACCAGCTAGCGCTGTGTTGTATCCAGAGACCTCCAGAGAACACGGCGTCTTGCTGACTCCCAAAAAACCTTCTCCGGCTCGGGCACAAATAAAGACTGTCAAAAGAAAAGACAGAGAGGAATTAAAAACGGGGTTCAGGTGGTGGAATTCTCTCCTCACACGCCGCCAGAACGCGGCCCGTACGACCGCGCATGCGTAGGAGGGATGACGTCACAACAGGAGAAGTTTGATTTTTTCTTGTCTTTCTCCACCTGCGAATAGGGCACGTTCGGTGACGTCACAAAAGGGAGGTTTGAATAAACGCGTGATCCCGCTGTCAGACTGCGATTCTGATGTTTGCAGGCAGAGAAAGGAAGCAGGGAAGATGTGGAGGAGCTTTAAAACACAGTGTGGGAAGAACCTGTTGTGCCAGGGGTGTCAGGGGCGTGTCCAGGAGCAGGAGGTGCTGAAGCAGCACCTGGAGGAAGCAGAGAAAGAGAGGCAGAAGTTCAAGACGCTGGCGATCAAGAGGAAGGAGGAGAGAGACGTGCTGAAGAAGAAGGTGGAGAGCCTGGAGAGCGACCTGTGCTCCTGCAGTAAGGAGAACGCCGTCCTGGTGCAGAAGGTCGAAAAGCTCACCGCGTGCCTGAGGCGGTGCAAGCAACTGGTCGCGATGGCCGAGCAGGAGAGAGACAGCTCGAAGAAAGAGCAAGAGCACCTGCAGAAAAGCGTCAGCGGGCTGGAGGCCACTTTGGCGGCGTATACGCGGAAGCACCATAGGCCAGACGTAGAGGCGAGGGACGTCACTGAGCTCCAGACTCCTCAGTTAAGGGACAAATTAAAGAAATTAGCAAAGGAGATGGAGAAATCTGAAGTTATGGAGAAAATGAGGATCAAAGAGAGAGACTTGTTTGTCAAGAGGTACCTCGAGCAGGGGGCCCTTTTGAATTCTGAGCAAAAACGCCAGAAGCAAAACATGGAGAGGACGTACACGACACTGCAGCATTACATGACGGAGGTCGAGGATATTATCACGCTCTCCGAAATACAGTATAACGCTGCAGACGTGGAGATACAGCTATTGAGGAGAGAACGAGATCAACTGAAGATCCAGGTTGCCGAGCTGGTGAACGATTTGGCTTTGGAGCGAGAGCACCATGACCAGGAAGAAAGGGCACTCAGGCAGTACATCAGTGAGAGGAACGCCATGCACACCAAACATTTCTGTAACTTCCACACTCCGGTAAAACCCGGCGAAGAAAAACAGGCATGTGTAAAAGTGGAACGAGAGAAAAAGACGACGGACCAAGAGCAACCGCACTGCGAAGAACACGAAACAAGTGCCACAGGGAGAGAGGAGATGCAGGTTGATCAGCTGGAGAGCTCCTCGGTTTCAGACTCAGAAAGCGATGAGCAAGGAATAGAATGAAATCACTTTGGATGCTGAGGACATGGCCACTGCAGTACTGCAGAAGGTGTTCAAGGCTTGCGTGAAAGTTTGGACCAGAGCAGAGAGAGCACCACGACCAGGATCACGAGATGGATGGACCCAGCAGGATGGTTGAATGGAGAACAGAACTTTTGGAGAATGAGGGCTTCTCTTCTGAAAAGTTTTCTGTCGTTCATTCATAATGATCAATGGAAATCTTTCACAGGAACGTTTTGTGTTTTTTTTTTTTTTTAAATTGAAAATCACAGTAAAATCTGTTACAATTATTGTACGTTTATTTTATTTATAACAAAAGTTCACAAATGTCGTTCCTTCGTAGCGGAGCCCATTGGACTGTATCATAAAACTGGAACGGTGATTGGTCGGTTTGTACGTTATCTGGAAATGCGACACGGATTTCCCTTGTTGTGCAAGAATTTAATGATTATTCATTAATATTAAAGGAATATTGCAAATTCCATGCACAGACTGAAACAAATATTTATTCTACTGAGATATTAGCAACCAGTTCATTTTAGCGATTTTTATCATTTATGAAAACTGATAAAATAACGTGAGGCTAATATAAATTGTTTATATAATTCAAAGAAGCTTTGGGGAAAAGTTATTAAATGCTAATTTCCACTTTGATAACATTAGTGACGTACACGTACACATGTATGATACGTCTCTTGGGTCAAACTGCTGAAATTTACAGCAAAGCAACAAACGTAGCAACTAACGTGAAATTTAAAAAGCAATAAAACCCAGGTTCAGGTTCAGACGATATACTGAATGAATTTATAAAATGTTCAAGTGAAATATGGTTGTTGTGTATGGTATGCTGTGTAATACTGTATTGAGAATTGAAGTGTGGTGTTTTATCTGATGTGTGCATGTAGTCAGAAGGTTTTTACCAAACCACTGTACACAAGGAGAGGTCTCAACAAAGTGCTCTAATAATTATAGAGGTACAGGTTCCTGGATCTTTAATTCTCTGTATGACTACTTAAGCTACTTTAATTTTAATAATATGGATTTTTTTTTAAATTAAATTTTATAGCTATGTTAGCAATGTGCCTTACAATATTTGTACATTTTCTGTTGTAAAATTCACAGCACACCCACTTTGGGTCAATTCATGTGAAGTAAATAAACATGTAAATGTGGAAATGTAGTAACAAAGTGTTTGTTAATGCTGGTACTGAGACTATACATTTTTTTTCAAATGCCCCGTTTAGAAATTTTAAAGTACAAATTGAATTATTGATATGCAAATGAGATGTTAATGTATATATAATCTCATTATATAAAGTATAATGCATTTTATTCTTTGTTAAAATATATACAAATATGTTGAAGAAATCGCACACATTTATAAATGTATTTCTCTTAAACAGATGATGAACAGGTGATGAAGATTTCTATAAAATGAGATATTTTGCAGAAGCCGAGCCCATAAATGCAGCTATGCAGGTTTGTTTACATTAGAAACCTGCTCAGCTCTTCTACATCATCGTGATTCCAATATGGTGGCACGTAATCACAAGTTTTTCATCCGATCACCGTTACAGTTTTTAAATACAGTTCAATGGTGGAGCCCCCGACAAGGGAAAAGTCTTTGTTTAATGTTGGTAAGAGTCCGTCCGTCCATTCCTTTGGAACTAATGGTGTTTAAAACAACTTGGTGGTCGGTGTTTTTAATTTAATTTTATTGTTGTGTTTTCTTCTTGTTAGCGGTATCCAGTCTCTCGTTCAACAAGTTAGCGATTTAATGGACAGTTCGTGAACGACTCAGCAAAGAATCAGTTCGCGAATGACTCAGCGGGTTATCGGTTTGCGACTCAGCAAATTAGCGTTCACATACGACTCAGCGGGTTATCATTGCCAAACAACTTAGCGAGTTATCGGTTTGCGACTCAGCAAGTTATCATTCACGAATGACTCAGCGACTTGGCCCGACTCGGTCACTGAATGATTCAGCGGTTCACTACACAATACGGTCAGAGATCTAGCCGTAGAGACTGCCTGTTGCACAGTGTGTCACACAGCCCTTCTGCCGGCTTTGAGACCTAATGAGTACCAAGTGATAACAGGCAGTTATATTAGCAAAGCGCTTGTTTCAGTTGCATTTGTGACTTGTCAATCGATTCTTTCAAACCCATCCTATCACCAATACACACATGCACACACAACCATGAATTAGTCTGAAAGCTGAAGCAGAGAACTCCAAAGTGACACAGAGAGGCTATAATGCCCTAATGCAGTCTGCAATCGCCGTTAAACAAACAAACAAGCGGAATCAGCAGAATGGCATCTCTCTACCTGTGGTGATAGCGGAGCTCGCATTGGGTTTTTTTATCTTATAGATATTCTTACTGGGATAAATGATTTCTATTTTGTATCTAATTGTCATTTAATTTCTTGTTTTGAGTTGGATGTGCCGTTCCCTACCCCACTGTGCCATCCACCTTGAAAATTAAAACAATAATATATATAGTAAAATAATATATAGTAATTAACTACTAAAATACATCCAATAATCAATTAAAGACACTTGATAATTTACAAACCAAATTGAAGTATATCAAGTATAACTCTGATAATTATACGTAATACTATTAAAATATATAATAGTTTATAGTAGAGCTGGTCGAGAGTGCTGCGGCCGGGATGAAAACCACATTATTCCTCCTGAATCTGAGCTTCAACCATTGGCCGGATCCTCCTCTCCAGTTTTAAAAAGGGGAACCTTTTTTTAAAAAGGGGAACCTTTTTTTAAAAAGGGGAACTACCACCCTGGTTTACCAATCCAGAGCTATGGCCCCCGATGACCATGCGATGTTACAGAGACGTGTCAACCAAGACAACATCCAGAGCTCTGAGGTATTCAGGGCGGATCTCGTCAACCCTCAGAGCCCGGCCACCAAGAAGCTTTTTAACTACATCGGCAACCTCTGACCCAGCAAAGGGCAGACCCCCCTCTAAATGCCCAGGCTCTTCCTCTTCCACAGAGCGTGTGTTGGTGGTTGCTCCCGACAACATCCCCAGTCGTGGTGAGCAGCTTCCCACTTCCACTGTAAACAGTGTTTGTGGAGTACTGCTTCCCCCTTCTGAGGCGCCGGATGGTGGTCCACAACCTTTTTATGGCCAACTGATAATCTTTTTTCCAGGCCCTCACCAAACTTCTCCGAGACCTGAGATTTTGCATTGGCGACAGCCCAAGCTGCAGCACGTTTGGCCTGTCGGTACCCTTCTGCTGCGTTGGGAGTCCCACAGGCCAAAAGGACCCAATAGGCCTTCTTGTCCACCACCTAGTTCTGGGGTTGCCCCCACAACAGGCATCGATGACCTTCTGGCCACAGCTCCAGGCTGCTGCCTCAATAATGGAGACACGGAACATGTCCCCGGCCTCCACTGGTATGTGGTTATAGCTGTGCCGGAGGTGGGAGTTGAAGGCCCTTCTGACAGAAGACTCTGCCAAACGTTCCCAGGAGACCCTACCTACATGCTTGGGTCTCCCAGGTCTGGAGGGCAGCCCCATCCGTGCCAGCTCACCTCCAGGTGGTGATCGGTTGACAGCTCAGCTCCTCTTTTAACCCGAGTGCCCACAAAATGCGGCCACAAGTTCGATGACACGACGACAAAGTCGATCATCAAACCGCGGCCTAGGGTGTCCTGGTGCCAAGTGCACTTATGGACACCCTTATGTTTGAACATGGTGTTCGTTATGGACCAACTGTGACAAGCACAGAAATCCAACAACGAAACACCATTCAGGTTCAGATCGGAGATTTGATCGGTCATTGCCTACATGGGTAAGTCTCCCAGGACAACGAGAGAGTCCCCAGGGAAGCGCCCTCCAGCACACCCCTTCTAGGCTCTTCAAAAACGGTGTGACTGTTATTTGGGACATAACACAAACAACAGTCAGGACCCGTCCCCCAACCTTGAGGCAGAGGGAGGCCACCCTCTCGTCAACTGGAGAGAACCCCAACATGTGGGGGAGATGGGGGAGACTGTGGGCAACAAGGATTTCTTTTGATATTATTCATATTCATATTCATATTATTATTATTATTATTATTATTATGATTATAATTAATAATATTATTTTAATTTTATTTTTTAATAAGCAGAAAAGAATGCAGTAATGTTGCAGAATAATTTACCAAAAATATTCAGGAACTTACACGGTCCTGCTTGTACAAAAAATACAGAGCTGTATTTATTGCATAATTCTGCTAACAGACAGGATCCTTTTTTAATTCAATTGTGGATCTGGATCATGATCTGAATCTGCTCAAAATGTATTGGGTTCTTCCTGCTAAACGACTCGGTTCTGACTTGGGCTCAAACCTCTTTGCACTCAGTCTTGACTTGGATTCAAACCTCTTTGGACTTGGTTTTGACCTGGACTCAAGCCTATTTGGACTCAGTCTTGACCTGGACCGAAACCTCTTTTGTTGGTGTTCTTGACTACAGCTCTGCTGTACAGGCAACTCAAGGCTTTCAAAATCAGAAAGAAAGTTAGACATAGAAAAAGAAATATTTTTATTGATACCCAAGCTGATATTTCATTTCTTACTTTACATCAAAGCAACAGACACAAACACAAAAAGATATAAGAAGTTTCAGATGTACTACAACCACCATCACAAAACAAACCCCATCCACCGTTTCCTAAAGAAAAAACAGAGATTCCCACCAAGAGCAGCATGATGAAGTGTGTTTCCATTCCGTTTACACATCATGTGCTGGAAATCATGTCCTACTTTCAGTTTGGATGCTGTTTCTGGAAGTTTGGTAATATTCCTGCTGCCAGCCGTCAGTTAATCAGCATAACCTGCTAATCAGAATGATGATCGGATCATCCTTTTTAATTTAGTTCTTTACAGCTTTCAAAACTGCTGCTAGTCCACACATGAGAGAGAGAAACAGGAGGAAAATATCCACAGACGGAATTTCTCTGTACGGCAGGATAAATGATGACGATGTCCTTGAAAGGCAAGCGGAGTTAAAAACAAAGTCGAAGGAGTCACTTTCTGCGTGAACAGCATGAACCAGAGGACGCTAACCCTGAAGGTCTTTCTTTTCGTCTTGATTGCCTTCAAGCATGTCGTCTGATCGCCTGAAACACTCTTCAAAAAAGTGGACCAAGGACTGACTGAGGTGTCGCCTCGCCACCTCACTGTGCAGGAAGTGACCATCCTCTGGATAAATCTAAGGGAAAAAAAGCATCACTGAGACCATGTGACCAAACAAGATCCGTTTCAATCAAGAATTGCTTTGTTACTTAAAATTTATTTAATATCTAAACGTGTATGAGGGTGTGCGAGGGTGTAGTATATACAGGTTTATGAAGGGGTGTGAGGGTGTATGAAAGTGTGTGAGGGTATGCAATGGTGTGTGAAGGTGTATAAAGGTGTGTGAGGATGTATGAAGGTGTTTGAAGGAGTGTGAAGGTGTATGAAGGGGTGTAAGGGTGTATGAAGGTGTTTGAAGGAGTGTGAAGGTGTATGAAGGGGTGTAAGGGTGTATGAAAGTGGGTGAGGGTGTGTAATGGTGTGTGAGGGTGTATGAAGGTGTGTGAAGGTGTATAAAGGTGTGTGAAGGTGTATGGAGGTGTATGAAGGTGTGTGAGGGTGTGTAAGGGTGTATGAAAGTGGGTGAGGGTGTGTAATGGTGTGTGAGGGTGTATGAAGGTGTGTGAAGGTGTATAAAGGTGTGTGAAGGTGTATGGAGGTGTATGAAGGTGTGTGAGGGTGTGTGAAGGTGTATGAAGGTGTGTGAGGGAATGCACCGGTTGGACATGCCCGAAACACCACACCGGGGAGGCGTTCAGAGGGCATTCTAATCAGATGCCCGAGCCACCTCAACTGGGTCCTCTCAACGCGGAAGAGCAGCGGTTCTACTCCTCACACACTCAGAATACGTTGGGGGGCTGTGGCATCGTCAGGAGGGGGAACCAAGCTGCCCCACTCCCTAGCCTTCTTGGCCAATTTCAGCACTTGATAATCATGTTGGATCGCGGGAGGTTGGATGCCAGAGACCACAGGCGGCATGGCTTGGGGGGGGGGTAGGGCACTTTCGTGTGACTGAGATCAGCCGTTGAGAACGACATTGACAGCCTTGGTGTGCATGCTTTGTGATCAGACAGCTGTGGCATATTCTGTTGAGGAGTAGACTAAAGTGAGAGCCAAAGTGCGTAAGGTGGTGAAGTTGGCACCCCACTCAGTTCCAGCGAGCTTCCTGATGATGCTGAATCATTTAGAGGCCTTCTCTGCTGTGTTCTTGAGGTGTGGGCCAAAGGGTAGTCTACGGTCCAGAGAGACACCAAGATATACCGCCATGGGGTCAGACCTAAGACTCTCGCCATCCAGTTTTAGTGCCACATAGCATTGCTGATGTTGAAGTCACCGCAGGCGATTGTAGTAGCTCCTCTATGGGTCAAGCACTGGAGGGTGACTGAACTTGGTGGGGGCTTGTAGACATTTATCTTCTAAGGTGATGACAATCCATTCAGTTTCACTACCATCTGGTGACTGCTGGATGGAGTTTACTTGTGTACCTTCATGGACATATGCAGCAATACCACAGAGTTTACTGGGCACAAAAGTTACGGTGTTGTAGCCTTTGATCAAGAGTTTATCATCATAATCTGCACGAGTCTCTTGAGGTGGTCAGACCTTCCACATTGAGCTGGAAGATGCGGGTATCAGAACTTGACATCTCGTATATGCTAGTAGCACTTCGTTTGACTGAGATGCGTTACTAGGATCACCCATAGGTTCTCCGCATGATCCCATGAAGGTGTATGAAGGAATGAAGGTGTGTCATGGTGTATGAAGGTGTGTGAGGGTGAGTGTGGGTGTATGAAGGTGTGTGAGGGTGTATGAAGGTGTGTGAGGGTGAGTGAGGGTGTATGAAGGTGTGTGAGGGTGAGTAAGGGTGTATGAAGGTGTGTGAGGGTGTATGAAGGTGTGTGAGAGTCTGTGTGGGTGTATGAAGGTGTGTGAGGGTGTATGAAGGTGTATGAAGGTGTATGAAAGTGTGTGAGGGTGTATGAAGGTGTGTGAGGGTGAGTGAGGGTGTATGAAGGTGTGTGAGGGTGTATGAAGGTGTGTGAGGGTGAGTGAGGGTGTATGAAGGTGTGTGCGGGTGAGTGAGGGTGTATGAAGGTGTGTAAGGGTGTATGAAGGTGTGTAAGGGTGTATGAAGGTGTGTGAGAGTGTGTGTGGGTGTATGAAGGTGTGTGAGGGTGAGTGAGGGTGTATGAAGGTGTGTGAGGGTGTGTGAGGGTATATGAAGGTGTGTGAGGGTGTATGAAGATGTGTGAGGTTGTGTGAGGGTGTATGACGGTGTATGAAGGAGTGTGAGGGTGAGTGAGGGTGTATAAAGGAGTGCGAGGGTGTGTGAGGGTGTATGAAGGTGTGTGAGAGTGTATGAATTTTTTCTAAAAAAATAAATTGGAAGAAGGTCTTTTTCTTCTTCTTTTTTTATTCCACTGGTCTTAACTTGCAGAGTGCCCAATGAATTTAAAAATTTTGTGCCCAGCCGGTCCTTTCGTCGCCCTCTCACAGCAGCTACTGTAACTACATCATGTACATCTGCGCATGTGTACTTGCCCAACGCAAACGTCTGGCACGTGAGACTATCGGAAAGCGTGACAGAACTGGTCAATACAGGTTTTTGTTTTGTTTTCATTTTTTTCAGTAGAGACTTCAGACTTGATTCTACATGTAGACATTCTCCATCCTGAGCTGATGACAGCAGCATCAAAATCTACCTGGAAGGCGAGGTGAACTGGGAGGTGTATGAAAGTATTTTTAAGGCAACTTCCTTTTAAATGTTATGGAAAACATGGTGATCGCAGGTGTCACTGGTCTGTTTAAAGCGTGAGTTTCAACTACATGTCCACCATCAGCTCAGGACAGAACACTCTATTCAAATTATTAATTAATTTATCCATTTTCTGAGCAGCTTAATCCTAATTAGGGTTGCGGGGAGGCTGGCGTCCATCTCAGCCGACTCTGTACCAGAGCAGAGTACACCCTGTACAGCTCGCCAGGCCATCGAAGGGCAGAAACACGCTGACGGCAACCTGACGGCCTCCTCTTTATGAACGACAGCAATGGTTCTTTTTTATTCCTCTCACCACAGACAGTGACAGACATGGTCAGCTTTTGATAACCCAGTTAGCTGTTCTTGGGGGAAAGCAGTGAGAACCCGCTGATAGTTGGGCTTAGACCCCCAACCTTCGGATCAGTAATCCAGCACCTGAGCACCGGGCCACCACTGCCCTGTATTCAAATTATTACATCTTTAAATCAAACCACTGCTTCAGGCTTCTTTAAGAATATAAGAAATAACAAAATAAATATTCTTTTTCCCCTTTCTTGTATTCTTGTACTGTTGTTGAAGAAAAAAATAAAATGCCCGCTCTTAAAATGACCCCCCCCCCCCACACACACACACACATCTGCTGTCTTAGGGTTACATAATAGAAATCTTCCAAACGAGGAATAAAAAAGAATGGCCTTAGCATCCTATTAGCCTTGAGCAGAAACACATCTTAAAGATATTACTGAACATCTGACCCTAATTAGCCTCAGGGTGGTTAAACAGTAAATAATTCATTAAAAGAGGGAGGTGTGACGGAGCACAGGGTGATGAGAGATGTTCTGAGTGTTAGCGCGTGTGGTAGCTTGAGTGCAAGTTAAAGTGCAGCATAGACTTCAGCAGTCACTAGTCATCCACCTGAGAGAGGCAGAAAGTGCCAGGACATACCAGTGTGTGTGTGTGTGTGTGTGTGTGTGTGTGTGTGTGTGTGTGTGTGTGTGTGCACGCGCCTGCATTCATTTCTCACTTCAGGTGCTTTCTTCATCAGTGGTTTCTTCCATTTCCATTTACAGCATTTGATAATTGATAATGACAATGATAATTTTTTTATACAACTGAGCAATTGCGGGTTAAGGGCCTTGCTCAAGGGCCCAACAGTGGGGATTGAACCCCTGACCTTCAGATCAGTAACCCATCACCTTAACCACTAAGCCACCACTGCCCCTTCCAGCACAGTGTGTATGCGTGCACGTGTTTGTAAGGGAATTAGGTAGTTCTCTCTCTCTCTCTCTCTCTCTCTCTCTCTCTCTCTCTCTCTCTCTCTCTCTTT
>JAOUQZ010043923.1:0-12293 GCA_028564935.1 Neosilurus hyrtlii | reverse complement strand
ACACACACACACACACACACACACACACACACACACACACACACACACACACACACACACCAAGGGGCAATTTGGAACAGCCAGTTAGCCTAATATGCATGTCTTTGGACTGTGGGAGGAAACCAGAGTACCCGGAAAAAAACTATGCAACCACAGGGATAGCATGCAAACTCAGACTTTCACTCATTTGCTGAACCCCTTAGTCCTACTTGGATCTCAGGGAGGCTGAAGCCTATCTTACCCAACACCGAGTGAGGGCAGGGTACACACTGAAGGTTCAGCAGACCATCTAAGGGTGAACATGCAAACTCCACATAGAAACACTAACCCAGCACTTGAGCCCAGCACCTTCTTGATTAAAGAAAACGATAATTGTAAGTCGCTCTGGAAAAGAGCGTCTGCCAAATGCTGTAAATGTAAATGATGTGAGTTATTCACTATGCCACCACACTACCCTACTTCTTTATGATGATGATGATGAAGATGATAATAATAATAATAATAATAATATAGTGAATTGGCATTATATGGGATATTGCTTATGTTGGACACATTGATTTATTGCTGTTGTTGTTTTATTGTTCTTTGTATTATTATTCCTATTGTAATTATTATTATTATTATTATTGTAATTATTATTATTATTATTATTATTATTATTATTATTATTATTATTATTATTATTAACAGCAGTGCTATTATTGGTGTTTTTATCATGTATGAAGTGGATGAAGGTCCATTTTTATCTGAAATGTTTGTAAGTCTTTCATGCATTAAGTAAATAAAAATACAGTAATAATAATGGGATGTGATTTCAAACAATGTAAAAACGAACAAACAAACAAATCCCACCCACCACTAGAAAAAAACACGACCCCAGCTATACTTCACAATACTGTAAATCACAGCCCACTAATATCAGTTTCAGTTTAATAAGCTTTATTAACATGACTGTACAGTATTTTATCACTGTCATATCTTTGTTGGTTTACTGAAAAAAAATTTTATAATATAAAAAATTCTGACCCCACTTTGAAAATCATGGCTCTACATGTTTAGAAAAAAAATGTTGCTATATAAAAAATACCGTGAAATTATATTTCAGTCATGTAATAACTAAAATAGTAAATTATTCCTACTATTTTCATTGATTATATTGCAGCCTTCCAGGTCGTATTTTAAAATAAAAGTCCGCGGAAGAGCTCAAATTGTGACGTCATTTTCGGCTTCCGTTGATAGAATAAAAGTGGGATGGATTTTTATATTTAGATTTTTATTTCTATTTATTGTATTTTATTATATTTTTATTTTGAAGAGTGCGGTGTATAAATTAAAAACAATTAATAATGAAAGTATTATTAATTAGCTAACAGGGAAAATGCAAATGCGTAATAAATCCTTACTTTGTAGTACTCGAGTTTTTAAGTGACGTTTCCGGAAGTGTTGGGAACAGAGAAAGTTTGGTCGTTAGCATGTTAGTCAGCTGGTTAAGTTCATAACCTTGTAATATTACCTCACAGTTTTAGCTTATATCGTTGTTTGTTCTGTCAGCTAAAGGAAAGACGTTTTGTATCACCATGTAAACACTGAATGTGTTTACTAGCGTTAACTAGCCTGCTAACTACATCCATGGTTCTGCTATTTGACAGTTATCTGAATCCTGACAAGTTATAAAACACATGGAAATGGACTCTGAGGTGTCTTTAATGGTTCACTGTGATTCAGCACAGGGTTTTCAAGAAAACCAAGTACAAGTCGAGACATCAAGCAGGTACAGACTTTACATCTCTGTTCAGTAGTATTAAGGCATCAAGGATATGGTGTGTTCATGTGATTTCTTTTGTACAATCTGTTTAGATTCAACCGTAGATGTTCTCCTGAGATCGAGAAGCATATCGAGAAGGTGTGGAAGGAGAGGGTGACCAAAGAACCCTGGCTTTTCAATGGGGCAAAATTCAGACTGCACTCAGCAGAACTGTTCACGTCACCTCTTCAGACCTCAACAAACCTCTGCACCAACTCCAGAACAGCTGTGGGTGATCAACAGCTTGGAAACCATTTAACCTCTTGTCATAATTCCTTACACTGTGGTGAAGGAAAGCATCCCTGTCAGACAGAAGTTCCTACCTCATCAGTTAATGCAGAAAATGACAAGAGCAGCAGCGGTAGGGAAGAAGCGAAACCCTCTGAAGCGAATGGAGTGATCCTCAGATTACAGCTGGGTTTGACTTGTTATAAAGATTTCCTAGGGACCAATTGGTCAGACAAGGCCGTGGACCTGCAGCAGCGTGGACAGGTGGAGGTTGGAGATTCCCAGGCTATGCTGGCGCAGCCTCTTGGCGTCGGTGCTGTCTTGCTAACCTCAGATGGACACGTGGTGATGCTGAGAAGGAGTCAGAGAGTCGCAGAGGCAGCAGGGCTCTTAGACATACCCGGTGGGCATCCTGAGCCCAAGGTGATGAAAGAAATGAAATCAAACAATAGATGTAAGCTGTAGGACATGAAACTTTGCCAATATTACTCATAGGTCCAGGGTTTCATTGAAGAGATGACCAGCATGTCCTTTTTTCATGCTTAAATTAACTAGACGACAATGTTATTTATTTATTTGGATTTCCCCCCATTTTTCTACCTAATTTAGTCATATTCAATTCTCACCCATCAACTACTGCCCTCCCTATCACACGACCACCACCAACCAGGGAGGGGTGTAAGCGCGCGTATGCTCCCTCCGTGACATACAATGCTGCCACCTGCCTTTTTTCAAACTGCTGTGCATGCATATTTGGGGGCTTTATAAAATAATAATTGGGGGTGAGATCACAGACGCCCATGATTGGCTGGTGATCGCTGTGAGTGACAGTGAAGTGAGCGTATCTCACTCCCTCCCGTGAGAGCTCGACCAATTAGCTCCCATGGACTCCCGGTCAGGGATGGCTGTGGCATCAATCCAGGTTCGAACTTGCAATATCCAGGTTGATAGTCGCGCACCTTGTTGATGCGCAACTCGAGAGTCTGACAAAACTGATATTTGATGGAAAAAAAACGAACACACAAACAAAAAGTCACAAAGTCTATGTCCTGAAGAAAAGAGTAGCTGCTTTATCTCTGATTATTATAGCATGGTGGCACTGGAGACTCCATCAAAAATGAGCATTTATTTGCTAACCTCTTAATCCTACTAGGGTTGTATCTCAGCTGACAGAGGATGAAGGCGGCGTACACTCGCCAGTGAACAGCTCGCCAGTCTATCACAGGGCAACACACAAACAGCCATTCACACCTAGGGGCAAATTGAAACATCCAAGCAGCCTAATGTGCATGTCTTTGGACTGTGGGAGGAAACCGGAGTACCTGTAGGAAACCCACACAAGCACGGGGAGAACATGCAAACTCCACACAGAAACGCCCTCACCGAGCCTGGGACTCGAACCCAACATCTTCTTGCTGTGGGGTGGATGTGCTATCTACGACGCCACCGTGCCCCTCTCATTAGAACAGTTCATTACTATGAGCATCGCAGACAGAGCTGCTGTTATAGAAAATTCATCAACACTGTCACAACTCAAGTGCTACATAATAGGCTTAACCCTTTTAAGTAGCGTAGTTTCCAAACACACCACTCTGTAGCTTCTAAAAAAAGCTGATGTTTTTTTTTTTTTTTCCAGGCTGTATGTCAGGGGGTAAGTGAGGAGGACATCAGCATTGAGCTCATGCAGGGCAGTGAGAGAGCTGTCGTGGCAGAGATATTCTCCTCCGTGTGTGCTGAGGTTCGGGATGAGGTATGTGAGGGTTATACTAAGGAATGTTCATAACTCGATATTGCAGAATGACTAATGCTAGACACAGTGTTTAGAGATGTCCTGCAGGATTCTGCTGCTGATTTAACTGGATGCTGTTATTATTATTGTTATCATCTTTATAATGATTTTTCTGTTATTGTTTAAATAGAAATAAAATATATAAATGATAATTTTTTTTTCATTTAATACTTTAACAATTATAAAAGAAAAATATATATGGATGTAAAACATTATTTCAAATTATATAATAAATGATTAAAAAATACATACATAGAAAAATGAATTAGAAACATAAATATGGAAATAAATTCCATACCTTTCAAGACCTGTGCAAAAATCTTATGAAAGCTCTCATCAGCATCTGTTTCCTTCCTTTCATCATTTGTCCAGCTCAAGCCATGATGCTTTTTTTTATTTATTTTTTTTGACCTGTGCGATTTTATTATTTTAGAGAAATTATCAAAATTGTCCTCTGTATCCCATTTCTGCAGGTAAACGTTCCACTGCATTTTCTCAGCACCCCTGTCCTGATGGGTATCGCACTAAACCACACCAGCGCAGGACGACCCAGCGCCGAGTTTTTCATCAGGTAAAAAAAAAAAAAAAACCCCAGGAAGAACATGACGTCCCGGACTGATCATGAGAGGAACAATAAGGAATTCAGTTGAACGTGTTTTCCTGCTTGTACACCACCCCAACCCCCTAAAAATAAATAAATAAATGGATGGATAGGTAGATAAATCTATAAATTCCTGTAGCATCTTGGGTAATGTGACCCAGACATCCCATTGATGTTTACAAGTTATTTACAGAATGTGTTATTATAAGATGTAAAGTGTTACAGTTAACTCCATTATGATTGGGTGGCCATTTTGAACACCAGCTCACTTTTTGTGGTATTGGAGAGAGTAGATGAGGTAATGATGAAGAAAGTTTGTGATAGTCACAGCTGATCGCTTAGACCTGTGTAAATGATATTGAATTGTTTTGATTTTGTGTCTGTGCACAGGTGCTCTTTAACAATGGAGGATGTAAAGGATTATTACTGGCGTGGAGGTCCTGAAGCTCATGAATCTACAGATATAGTGTTTCTGAGAGAATCAGTAAGACGATTCTTTAATAACTTCATCAAATATCTATCCTGAAGCACAGCCAATTTCCTAACATTGTTACACACATGCTCAAATCTCTCTCTCACTGTTCATTACCCTTATAGGAGATTCTGCAGTTGGATGTGAAGTCGCCCTTGTGGTCAGAATTGTGTCCGTCAGCAAAAGGAGCAGTGCTGTTGTACCAGCAAATGAGAACCCATCAGTCTTGACGACGACATGAAATGTGTGTGTTGCTTTGTAAAAGAATTTCCTGCTTTCTAACCATTAATTATTACCAATTATGCAACAAAAGTGCGGTGGTTCTCACCTCAACGTTCTATCTCGGGGACAATTCTATTCAGCTATGTCCACCGAGCCTAAGGTGAATAATTGCTTTAGTATATACTACACAGGAAGATAAGAAGCAAAGTAAATCAGGATATTTATAGATCATTCTTTCTTATTACAACCATGACACAGGCAGGTCATGTGAGTGTGAGGCAGGTGTGCCGTGTAGCTAACGACGTCTTTTCAAACCCATTCAGAGTTTTAGCATACACTGCACCAAAACACAAGGGAAGTAATCTAAAATAATATTTTATGGCTTATTTTTCTATTTTAAAGCATAACAATGATGATGCACCTGCTCAAAGTGACCATGACAAACCGTGAGTGTCTATCAGTTTCATTTAACATTATCCAATTGTGATAATGTCTTTAAACCTCAGGTAGTGGACCAATCAGCTCATGCCTTTCCAGCTCATGCATGTAGTGAACATGAATTTTCTGAGGTTTCTTAGAAAACTGTGAATCATGCTGTAGAAGTGGGTTTAGGCTCCTGTTTACGTTCTGATTAAAGTGTTACTTGCCCCTCAGGCAGCAGAGAGTGTTAAAATGAGCAACTGTTCCTTTAGTTTAGATCCTATTTAAAGGGTTAGGATCTGCATAGTGTACACTGCTGGATTTTTATATTAAGAGCTTAATATATTTTCTGTAAAATGGTTTATAAATCTATTTTAAAGACTGAAACATGATTTTTTAATGATAAATGTCACATGTAGTTTTATGGAAATCAATTAAACACATTTTATACAAATGAGTAAAGTATGTTCAAATGTGTTTTTATATTTAGAATAAACTTGTGTTCAGACAGTACTGTAATAAAATCAGAATCCAGTACAGAATCCAGATAATACAAATACCTTGTTTCCCCAATAATAAGACACTGTCTTTTTTTTTCGGTTCATAAAACACCATAGGGCTTATTTTCGGGGTAGGTTTTATTTTAATTAACATATCTTGCTGTAATATTCAAAACACCAGCATTGCAACCCACTTTTCTTCTATGAGCAGTAAAAATTCTAAAGCAGTTGTTCAAAATTAATTAAGTTGTGACTGAATTACAAATAATTGTTCACTGGGTCAATGGTGGGATCTACCAAAATGCCTGGTTTCCAAAATAATAGTTTTGGTTGCTATAGAAGCTTTGGTGCTGGTTTCCCAGGTTCCACTGCAAGAGAACAGAAAAGGCAAAATTATTAGAATGCAAATACACTTCTGTCTTCCTTCTTTCCTAAGATTAGTCCTCCTTAAATACCAAAAATACACCATTAAATGTTGGGCGCATTAGCAACACTAATTGTGCTTTCCCGCCTGACTCGATTTATGTGGTGGCGTGTGCGCGGCACGACTATAGGAAGGTTAAACTGTGGACAGAGCCACTTTGGTTGGGCTCGGTGGCCCTCCCAGAATTCCATGGGCGACTTGATTTACGTGGTAGCTCATGTGTGGTCATTTCTAGAGTTTTCACAATCGTCGCCAACACCTTCCATACAGGAATAAACGGGCCTGGAGAGATAAACAAAACGTGTACAAGCGGATTATATAGACTTGGATTAACTGCCCCTCTCAGCACATCACTTCTCTATGAGAACTTCTAGTTACTATTAATAAAACCCCACACCCCACGCATTATATGGTCATCAGAATGTCTGCCCATTTCAGTTCTGGCCCAGAACTTGAAAACCATTTAAGGTTTGGGCACGATGTCTGTGATCTCCGCAATTAAAAAAAAAGACAGAGCTCCATGATTTATGAGCACACTTGCAGCAGGATTTGGGTATAAAAAGGGGGCAGTTCACATCCAAGAGAAGAAACTTGAAGGAATCCTGTTGCCAAGTTCATAAAGAACCTCTTTAATGGTGTATCAGAGTCTGTTAGGCTCTACTGTGCTTCTACCATGACTGGCGTGAGATCATAATAATCTTAGAAAAATTTTGACAGTCAAAAATTTTGCCACGATCAGCGTAATCATCATGAATCCACCAAGTTCCCTCAAGATCATCACGATTCCAGCAGTTCAGCAAATAAATGAGTGAGGGAGAGACATGGGTGGTATTTATTTCTAGGCCAGAACTTGGAAACCATTTGCGAATTCTATATTAGCCCCATAAAACGCAGGAGGATATAGTCATCAGTATTGTCTATTTATCATCATTTCAACTCCAGAACTCAGAACCCATTTGAGAAATCTCCAAACTTGGCAGTGAGCTTCTGCCAGTTGATATTTTGGGATTTCTGCAATTCACATTTTCTGACATGTTGAGGCCAGGGGATGTGTCATATCTTGTGATGACTCTTATTATTATCTTATTAAAGCAGAAGTCCCGTTTCATAGCACACACATCTCAGACCAACTTAATTTCAGCTTTTTAAAGCTTTATACACACTGCAAAAAATTTGCTATATACTCAAGATTTAAAGCCTAATCTCCAGCCAAAAATTCAGAACAGAATGTGTAAAATTATTAATATTGTTTTAAGAATATTTTTCCTGATTATTTTTTGTATCCTCTTAAATCAATTTAAACTGTCTGCCAGTGCAGTAAGATAAGAAGAAGTAAGAAGAATCTTACCAAGTATAATTCTCTGAGTGCATTGGCAGACAATAACTATAATGTATAATATGTGTAAATAATTTTACACATTCTTTTCATAGTATATTAGTCCCAAAACAAGTTCAAAAATTATTTTGATGGAGATAAGATTCTGATTAAAAAGTAAATATTTGTAGTGTAAGGAGATATGTTTACTTCGCTAAATGCCAACCAGGAAAATGCCAAATAATTACAGAAGAAACATGTTTGAATATTACATTACACTAAATTTTCTTAAAGCGATTGATTAGATTTGATCGTCTTGTACATTGATCTGTGTCCGTATGCACGGTGATGCTGATTGGCTGTTTGCTCTTTGGCGGGAGCTTGATGCATGCCAGCATGTGGGAATGTAAACCAAGTTTTTGTATTTGAAAACTTTTTTCACCAAAGCAACATGATAACATTGAATTTAAATTATTTTATATATTATATAAATAGTATTTGCAGCAGTGCTTCTACTGTTTTGATTTTCCCAGAGGCCTTAAACATTTAAAACATCGACATAATTACTCACTCGCTCATTTGACAAACCACTTCATCCTACTAGCAGTGAGGCTGAAGCCTATCTCAGCCAACACTGGGCAAAGGCAGGGTACACCCTCGTCAGACCATCAAAGGGCAACACACACCATGCACATTCACATCTAGGGGCAACTTGGAAGAGTCAGTTAATCTAATGTACACAGTATCTTTGGACTGTGGGAGGAAACAGGAGTACCCAGAGGAAACCCAAAACAAAAAACATGGGAAACTCGGGCTCCCAAGTGGCGCGTCGACAAAGTGCATAACTATCACGCTGGAGATCACAAGTTCGCACCCATCCAAAACCGGGAGTCCATGGGAGCTAAATGGCCGAGCTCTCACAGGAGGGAGGGGATGGCATACGCCGTCCTGTCACTCACAGCGATCACCAGCCAATCCATTGGCATCTGTGAGCTCATTTGTACAAAAGGGACGGATAGGGCTTTCCTTCAGAGGGTGTTCAGCCACCTCCAAATAAGGTCGAGAAGCGTTTCGTAAAGAGGCGGGTGTCGGCATCGCATATCACGGAGGGGTCATGTGCATGCTTACGCACCTCCCTGCTTGGTGGTGGTCGTATGTGATACTTGACGTGTGGGAACTGGGTACGACAAAAAATAGGGCAGGAAAAATAAAACAAACGTGTAAACTCCACACAGTAACACTCGAGCCCAGACCTTCTTGCTGTGATACATACGTAGTAACTACTACACCATGGTGGCGCCTGACAATAATTGATTAATTTTTTGGGTGAAAAATAAAGTCCACAAAAATCTCATTGGGAGCTCCGTTTTAAGACAGCGCTTAAATCTGTGCATTAGTGGTTACAATTACACAAAGTGTGACAATGTAGGTGAAAAAAAAAACAAAAACTGTGCTACGTCTTTCAAATGATCTCCATGCAAATAGTCCCCATGTTTATAATAGAGTTCTTCACCTGTTCGGTGCAGGGCTGATAGTAATCTCTGTACTGCTGTGGATCACTGTTACAGCCATAGGTCTGAGAAAAAGCAGAAAGGTTCCATCCCTGAAGATGAGAATATACAGTTTTAAAACACAATAAACAGCACCAGCCTTCAGTGATAACAGTTTAATGCAAAATAATCTCACATTCTGTTTATGGCATCCCCACTGTGACGGCTGCGCATACTGACTGTGGCTTTGGCTCGATCCTGGCAGAAGGAAACGCAGAATTAAACACAACCTCTTAAGTGTAAGGATCTCATTATGGTAAAGCAGATGTTACTTTATGACCATCTGCGCCATAAGTATTTAACTACAGCAACAATTCTACGCTTAGCCCTCATCATTACAATTATCCTCCGGTCCCGCACTCTGCGGCGTTTTCCTCACCGCGTGCATCAATGTGACGTTTATGGGGACGTTTTTTGTGTGTCTTGCGTGTAGGTGCAGGTAGGAGACGTTTGGCTTCCTCTTTATAGCTTGTGAGGAGTTTCTGGGCTTCTTCACGGCAGAGCTCGACGAACACGACGTCCTCCAGGAGATTGCCCTGCTCCGGGAGGGTGAAGCTCGCTACAGGACCAGAGAACAACAATGAGAAAAAAATATTATTACTATTACATATTTTAAAGGAAATCGATAGTTTAAATTAAACCCTTTGTGTTTTTTGGTGGGTTGGAGGGTGGGGTTTGGGTCCTCTCTATATATGAACACAGACTGGAAATTTGAATCAAAAGCCCCCTTATGCATGAAAATGTGCTACAAAAGCATCTACAAATTCTACCTATATCTACATCAATGAGGGCCGCATGACAATGCTTGACGATGACAAGCTAGCTTGCAATCTTTCCTGAGTCATATATGAGCAGCTACTGTTGAGCAACTGTTTACTTGAAATAGACTGGATCCACCTAGTGGATGGATGATGAATTACATTTCCCCGTAATAGTTGATGCAAAGAATGTACAATAATCATATAATTCAAAAGCTCTCGCGGGCCACATAACATGAGTTGGAGGGCCGGATTTGGCCTGCATGTTGGCATTGATGTTAAGCAGTATTTCCACTAGATGGCAGTTTAGAAGTGATGAGGCACAACCATGCCGCCAATGTAGGAGTGTTATAATGTTCTTTATTAATAAAGAGTAATGTCGTAGATGGTGGTGGTATGTGAAGCTGTTAAACACCTTTTAACACGAAGACAGTGAATTATTTTGCTCCAATTGCTCACATACTTATTGTGTGCACAAACAAATCTGTCTTGCATGGACCTCCATTTTCCCTCCGCTACCATTCAATTCACATCCAATTGCCTCCCAGCTGATCTGTGTGAAATGTTTGTCCGTGACGGTCGAAATAACACCTTATAGGTGCTTATTACACCTTACAAACTTAAGTAATCTTCCGAAAAAGTTCCTCTAGTACCACGGAGATCTCTATTACAATTTCTTCTTCTTCAATGTTCAGTATAAATGAGCCTCAAGACCTGATAACTCTCTTTACACAGCTCTTTCCATCATCAAAATAAAAATAAGTGAGGTAATATCCTTTGGAATAAAGTTCCAAACATTTTTACAATTATTTTATTTTTGCTATACTGCATTAATCCTGCAAGGTAAATTATTGCCTCAGATATTTAACCCATCCAAAGTGAGCACACGCACTTGGAGCAGTGGGCTGCCACACACAGTGCGGCACCCAGAGAGCAGTTGGGGGTTAGGTGCCTTGCTCAAGGGCACTTCAGCCATGAATGTGGAGGAAGGGAAGATGCAGCTCACTCCCCCACTTTCCTTATGGTTCGGGAATCAAACCAGCGACCATTCGATCCCAGAGCTGCTGCTCTAACCATTAGGCCACGGCTGCCCCAGACATTTCAGAATTGCTAACAAGGTGTACCGCATTGAATCAATGAATGAACAAATGAATGAATTGCCTTCATTGTGGACACATATGTACATGGTGGTCCATATCTAGTACAAAGAGAAAGGAGTGGAGAGAGAAAAAAAAAAGAGAATTTTAGACTTTAAGAGGAGACGGTAAACAATATCTGCGGATTCACAACGTGAAATACAAACTAGAGCTTATCACAGAACAAATGATTTCATTTTCCAAGGCCTCCAGTCTCAAGAGGAAGCTATACACTAGTCTTTGTATGGAAGCCTGGCAACACTGTACATCAAAGTGTGCACATACAGCATATTTATTTATATATATATATAAAATATATAGCATGGATATACAATGGACTCAAATAATGAAAGAGTGGTTCAGGGAGCACGAGGAATCATTTTCACATGTGTATTGGCACCCCAGAGTCCTGACCTTAACCCTATTGAAAGTTTTCGGGATGAGCTGGAGAAGACTTTATGGAGTGCTTCAGTGTTTCCCTCATCAATTCAAGACGTCGATGAGAAATGAACCCAACACTGGATGGAAATAAATGTTATGCTGTTTAAGTTGAAACAATAGCATGACGATTACGTGCTGTAAGCAAGTCTAAAGGCTCTCCATCAAAATATTAGTGTGCGGCTTTTTTTTGGCCGTGCAGTATATGTAAGAGTGAAAACCCAGTGAAGTGGGTACTGCTCTAATACGGTGTATTATATAACTAGCACATATGTTTGGTTATTTTCTTGCAGATTTACTCTTCTCGTAGCTCTACTTTGCTTTTTTTTTATTCCTGACTTCATTGTTGAGATCGTTCCAAGAGTTTCACACACTTTTTATCCCTGTGTAAACTGTGATATCATTCATTCATCACAGTTTAATGTGAACTCAATCAATATGTACTGAACCACTCTCTCCTACCAAAGTTGCAGTAAGGCTGGAGCCAACTCTGGCCGAAGGCGAGGTACATTTACATTTACAGCATTTGGCAGATGCTCTTATCCAGACCGACTTACAATTATATATATATATATATATATATATATATGTATATATATATATATATATATATATATATATATATATATATATATA
>JAOUQZ010043922.1:0-12295 GCA_028564935.1 Neosilurus hyrtlii | reverse complement strand
GAAGTAGAGCTAAGTATATTGTATGTGGGGAAAAAATAACAGTACTACAATTTCATCCCGACAAGCCTGTTTCGTGGTTGCCCATTCATCAGTGGATTTATCAAGGGAATATCTTATTCTATTAAATGAAAAATCTTTTTTCTTTTGTTATAATTTTATACCTTGGACATTTCACAGAATGCTTCATCATATCAGTGTCATCTTCAAGCTGCATCATATCACTTGTGAAAAATTTGTACATTCCATTACAGTCCATTTTGATTTGGATAAGTGCATTCACATGAAATCTGTGACTTTAATTTAAGTTATTGCTACTATACAGTCTGCTTTTACAGAAGATTAATCAGCAATTTCAATTTTAACAGTGATTTGATAGAAAAAATTATTAGAATCTGTTTAAACTGTTCACATATTTACCCGTTTTTCGGCTTTCCGATACAGATGCCTACTATTCCAGGCCTGCCAACACGCCCCTGTTTCTATGACATTGATCTGGATCCAGTGAGCGGACAAGTCATTGGACTCTTCTAACAGATGCTGAATTAAATCTCATGTACACACACTTCTGAACCGGATGCTTTTTATTAATTCAATTAGGATAGTTTGTAAATGGTCTTCATAGTTGTTGGATAAAGTAATTTATTCTGCCAATTTGGAGAATTTGTTTTATTTGAAATGCATTCCAGATACTGAATACAACTCCTGGCAAAAATGATGGAATCACCACCGAGGATTTTCAAAACTGTTTCTTTCTTCTTCTTTTTTTCCCCCTTCACATGAAATCACTAGAAAGCACATATCACACAAAACAATTTTTGAATAATAGCTAAACTGTCATCAAATATACAGATTAAATTATTTTAAATGTTGGCATATCTCCCACCCCCTTTTTGACTTTTTGCACCTTTTTACAACTGCCTTAATTCTTTGAGGCATAGACTTCACTAATGTAAAAACTTAATCTATCAATCTGCTAGAACAGAAGAACAGTGCTCAATACCTCGAAGTAGAGGAAAATATATGGCATGTGAGGGGGAAAAAAAAGACTACAATTTCATCCCGACAAGCCTGTTTCGTGGTTGCCCACTCATCAGGGGAAAAATGTGTATATATATATTTGTGTGTGTATATATGTGTGTGTGTGTGTGTGTGTGTGTGTACACACATACATATGTATACTTAATTTTTTTCTAGATGTTATACTGAAAATGTGCTTGAAATTAGATGATAGCATTTTTAGTTGAACTGTGTATAAAATTGACATTAGTGAAGAATGCACAGGAAAACAGAATTTCACAGAGTATTCAGAATATTTGGAAGTTGTTCCCCTTGATACGTATCAGCATTTGTTAAATGATCCACTGGATTAATTCTCTATGGAACTCTTTGAACTGACAATCTTCAGAGAAGTACTTGTCCTTGTAAGCAACACTTTTCAAGCTATTATTATCTAGTACTGTAGATGGTCATGTGATAACTTAACATGGCTTATGTAAGATGGTTTAAAGACATAGATTAGGACTAAATTCCGCATCAAAATCACATTTAACATGCAGTTTTTTTAATTGAAAGAACTTCAGGTCTGTTAACCTGTTAAGGTTTTTTCTGTCATCAATATGACTGTTTTTGTAAAGTGATTTTTATGTCATTTCGACTTGGTTGAAATTTTTCTTCAATGTCTAAAAAAATGTAAATCTTAAACTGGAACCCGATCTCTATTCCTATGCTGTGTCTTTAAATAAAGGCATGTCCTCTCAATACCTTTACTGCGTAGAAACATTTTAATATAAAGCAAGTGGCTTATTTCTGTAGCCTATATACATATAGCTATATCCGAAAGAAATAGATTTTGGCAGAACTGTGGTGTACATATGACAATACAGTAATACAGTACAGATGACACGAAGTGCAAAATCATAACAGCATGAAACTAGTGCAAGACAAGTACACAAAGTAGTGAATATGGTTCTAGTTTGTAACCAGTCATGGATATAAAGTAACCATTCAGAGGCTAAGATGCTAAAAGCAGGGAGAAGGGGTATAATATGTTCCCCGTCACCCATGATCTGATATAAACCTCTGATCTACAATACCAAAAGTACAGTGATCCTTTTAGCCTAAAATATTATGTACATCCACTTTATACTCTCAAGATATGAAGAAATGGATTAAAATGAACAAACGAGCACTCTGAGAGCACAAGCCTTTGCAGAGGCATAAAATTTCAGTATGCAGTACCCCAGGCAAAAAAAATTATTTCCTGTGTTAAATAAATTAGTGTATCTGGAAGAAACTTAGTCTGACAGTCACATATGCAAATTAGCTACCCCACACACAGGTTTAGATCATAGGGAGTGCCTATGCAAAACTTTAGAAAGCAATCATGCATATGAGTCGAGCAATGGCCTAGACAAACTATATATTTAAGGTCAAAGGTCGCATATGCAAATTAGCTACCCCACACTGATTTAGGTCATAGGGAGAGTGCCTACGCAAAATTTGAAAAAGCTGGGCTGAGCAATGGCGGGGACAAAATTATTGTCACGCAGCCCGCCCGCCCGTCTGTCTACCCGGCCGCCAAGCCAACGACAATACCCCTCCAGCCATAACTGGCTGAGAAGTAAAAAATATTTATCAAATCACTTTTATTGTAAAAGCCATATTTACTAGACAGACTCAAGATTTAAAACTGACTTAGCTTACACAGAATTTAAAATTAAAATAGCTGTGTGATGGTGTGCAGTTATGAGGCAGCAGAGGAAAGAGGAGGGAGCTCAGCACACATCCTTGGGGGGCTCCCAGGTTCAGAGTGATGGTGTTGGAGATGTTGCTGTCGAAACATGCTGCCTGAGGTCTTCCTGTCAGGAAGTCTAACAGCCAGTTGTACATCAGGGTGTTGATCCCCAGCCAGTCTAGTTTGTGAATCAGCTGCTGGGGGATGAGTGTGTTGAATGCTGAACGGAAGTCTATGAACAGCATTCTGACATTAGTGTCCAGATGTGTGAGGGCTGCATGAAGGGCAGTTGAAATGGCTTCATCGGTCGAGCCGATATGCAAAAAGAAATGAGCCCAGAGGGGACAGCAGACTTGGAAGCACTTCATGAGGATGGGGGTGAGTGCAACTAGACGGTAATTATTGAAGCAGGAGGGATGTGACTTCTTGGGGACGGGAATGATGGTGGAGGCTTTTTCATGTAGGGACAACAGCCTGACTCAGGTAGGAGTTGAAGATGTCTGTGATGACATCTATGAGTGTCGCAACACGTGGCCAGGGATGTTATCAGGGCCTGGGGCTTTGTGTGCATTTGCCTGCTTAGGGATCTTTTCACGCTGACTGGGGACAGTGTCACCACCTGGTCCCCAAGAGGGTGTGTGGTCTTTTGTGCAGGGGTGCTGTTGTGTGCCTTAAAGTGGGTGGAGAATTTGTTCAGCTCATTCAACAGATAGATGGATCTGTTGTCCGCCTGCGGTGTGGGTCTGTAGTCCATCTGTAAATTCTCTGAAGAGGGAGCATTTTTCGACATCTCCACTTTCAAGTTTTAACTCTCAGGATTAAATACTTAATTCAGTAGATCTTATAAAACTGCAATAAAAGCAAAAATGAAAGTTAGTTGGATAACAAGTGTTTGTTGTGACTCAAAGATAATGACAAAATCAGAAACAGAATACTTTATTAATCCCAGAGGAAATTGTGTGCACAGAGTTGCTCCATACCAAGGTGATGCGGCCTGCCCACCAAAACTCACAGACCAGGTAAGGAGGGAATTAATTAGAGAGGCAGCAGGGAGACCAAAGGTATCCCTGAAGGAGCTGCAGAGTTCCACAGCAGAGACTAGTGTATCTGTGCTCTACAAAGTACTGACTTTAGGGGGTGAATAGTTCTGCACACTGAAGTTTTGTTATTTTGTCCTATTTGTTGTTTGCTTCACAATAAAAAAAATCACATCTTCAGAGTTGTAGGCATGTTCTGTAAATAAATTGATGCAACCCTTCAAACAATCCATTTTAATTCCAGGTTGTGAGGCAACAAAACATGAAAAATGCCAAGGAGGTGAATAATTTTGCAAGGCACTATATATACAGTAAACAGATACAGAATGAATCCTGTCAGTGAGTAATATGTATAGTATTATCATGCTATATGCCAAGTATGGAATGTAAATGTGTGGCAAATGCAATGTATGTATAACGTATAAGAGTGGGTGGTGTTGATATATGGAGGAGTTGTACTATAATATATTTATTAAATGCCATACTCAAACCAAACTAACTACCAAATCAACTCAAATTGAAGTACCCTTCATAGCATTGTATTTCGAAATTATGCAATGGCACATTGTATCATACAATATTCAGTTTGAAGGTGACCTTTTTTTAAGAGTTAAGATTTGAAATAAAAAATTCCCCCCAATGTTTTTTTTAAGCCATATCCCTATTCTTCATGGACCAGAGGGGTCCTGTAGACCAGTGGAAAAGTTAATCACAAACTATTTCATACTGTGTAAAATCTCTTTGAGCTTGACATTAAAAAAAAAAAAAAAAACTTGAGCTGAGACATGAGAATACAGTCTCCACTGAACATAGTTTCATGACTTGAGACTTCTTTCTTAGTGAACCTTCACCTTCATAATATTTTCCTTTATGCTCTTTTTTTAAATAAACTTCATCTCCATTTTTCAAGTTATTTGTTAACACTAGAAGTGTGTAAGTTGCACTCCTCAATAATCTGACAATGCACATGCTTGCATAGTTCATCTACTGCTGTAACACTTATAAAATTTTAAATATAATGAAATACAGTTTTTTAAATATTTAATGACCTCCACCTCACTTGTGATGCATGACTGGTAATTGTCTAAAAAGAGATCATTCATAAAATATTTGGGTCCTGAATGCAATTGTTACACATCTCCACCTTCATGTTTGTTAAAGCTGCACTTTCCACACCTAGTCCAATTTCTTTTATATCTGTGGACTGAATTTTGATCTGTGATTTTTAATGTCCAAGGACTGAATGATTCAAAAACCCATTTTTTAAATACCAAGACTTTATTGATGGTCACTTAATTAAAAACATATGTATTGAAATATGCATACATGTTTTATTCTATTAATGTGTCTTGAGCAAGAAAAACAGCATCAGAGAGCCTTCAATTCAGGTTCTTGTTATGGTTTGCCTCTGCCTTTGCATTGGTCTGGCCCACGACCTTGACCCTGACCACACTCTCCTTTGTCATGACCTTTGTCTCCCTTTGGCCCATGACCATGTCCATGTCCATGTCCATGTCCTTGTCCATGCTCTTTGCCTTTGCCTTTGCTCTTCTCACCACATCCTGTGTTCTCGCCACACTTCAGCAGAAATATACATGAGCCACATATGATTTTTCTTTAAATTATGCTATTGTTAAACATGTATATCATATGTTTACATGCATGTTATTAGCACATACAGAAAAGAAAAATGTAAAAAGCTTTACCTGAGGGTCACCTTTCCCTGTGAGAAAAAAAAAATAAATTATTAAAAAAAAAAAATGAATACAAAATTAGAAAAATATTCATTCATTCATTAATTTTAGAAAAATTTAGACTGTTATTTTTTATTACTATATATATTGTTGTTTGTTTACTTATTGTCATCAATATGATCCAATATTACATGAAATAAATACTTAATTAGTACTTTGTTTCTGATTTATCTTAATTTTGTATAGTAAGTGTATAATCACTGCATTACTGTATTTTTTAATTTCTTCACTCGCTAAACCGTTCCATATGGTCTGAAGTTCATTGATGCTGTGCAGAAGAAAAAATTGCTACATCTTTCAATTTTACTGAAAATTGGTATTTTCAGTGTTTTTGATTAGCCATACTTTTACCTCAGTATACTCGTCAGAATTATTTTTTTGGTTCTCATTGCCTATAATAGCATTATTCAATATATTTTCAGTAAAAAATTATACTTTAGTTCTTTTAGACAAAAGTGATGATGTATATTTCTTCTCTGCACACTACTGTGTGTGTGTGTGTGTATGTGTGTATGTGTGTATGTGTGTGCATAGAGAGAGAGAGAGATACACATACCTGGCTCTGACATTTTTCTCAGGAATAAAAGGACTGAAACTACAAGAAAAGAAGACAGTAAAACTAAGAAAGGAAGCATACATTTTGTTTTTTAAATTGATGCATAAATGAACAGTTTACATATAACTATAAATAATATTCAATATTTGAAACTTTCTCAAGCTGAATTGTTGTATCATGACCTACCTGTTGCATTCAGAATTCTACCTCTGAACAAGCTCTCTGTTGTCTCTGAATTTATGTTGTCACCACACCCTGGATTTTAAGAACATGTATAGGCTGGAACAACTTGTTAAGCAGGTGGAGAAGAGATAAAGGTCAAATGCAACAAAAAGAAACATTCATTCAACATTCATTCAACTTAATCCAAATTAGGGTCACAGGGAGGCTGGTGCCCATCTCAGACGACTCTGGGCGAGGGCAGAGTACATCCTGGACAGCTCGCCAGGCCATCACAGGGCCATAGTAAATCTAATCTATTATTAGTACTGTTGGGATGATCAAGCCAAAGCTGGAGTAAGTTATCGATAAGAGCCATTACTTTGCTGTCTGCATTGCGGCTTTGAATGTTGATTTGCCTTGAACTATTAATTTTTCCAAAGATATTTTCTTTCACTATATCTCATAAGATGGCCCTGCATGTAACATCATAGTTGCCAAACAGGCAGAGCCAGGAGCAAGTTTTTCTTGTGTATTTGCATGGTACATACTCCCTAACTACTAAACGATTAAGTATTGTTTGTTAAAATAATTAAAATAAACTGAACAAACATTATCATGATATGCTAAGCAGCTCTGGGAGTTTCAGCAACAAGCATTATGTTTAGATGCTTCTTTTCCTTAAATAAATAAATAAAAATTAAGCACAAGCAAACAAAAGTCAAATATTAGTAATAGTTAAGTTTCTATATTTAATGTTAATACATGGGGAAATAGAAAGCCCTCTGCAACCGTGTTCTACTCCCTTTTGTCCTCACCCACACCCCCATACCCTGACAGTATGCTGCTGCAATTACTGTGAGAGTATTAATACTTATATCTTATAACCAAAAAACATGTTTACAATTTTCTATGCAGTTTCAGTATGAATGAATGTATTTTAAATACTCCACTATGAATTAAGTAATAAAGTTAATCTGGCTTTACACTGATCTGAAGTATTATTCATTCAATATGGTGCTATGATTGTTTTTGTTATTTTCAAAGAAGACCATCATGTTATCCTGGGTTTACACTGGGGCACGATGTCCACAATCTCAGCAATTAAAAAACAGCACGGAGCTCCACGATTTAAGATCATGCTTGGAGCACGATCTGGGAATAAAATGGAGACCGCTCATATCCAGAAGATGAAACTAGAAAGAATCTTTTTTCCAATTTCATCAAGATTTCCTATGATGGTTCATCACGGTCTGTTACTCTTTGTTAAGGTCTGTCATCACAGATTCACCAAGTTCCCTCAAGATCATCACGATTCCACCAAATTTCCTTACGATTTGATCCCATGACCCCATGCTCATCTCAATTTTCTCAAATCGTGGACATTGTGGACATCATGCCCCAGTGTAAACCCAGGGTTAGCAGTGACTAAGTTGTCAGTGTGGTATGGCCTAATGATGGTGTTTGGAGGAAAGTGGGCCGTAGCTGATGTGAGTCAGCCAGAAGTAATGCTAGCCATAGCATGCTATTCTTATTCATTGTTGACAAATTCCACAAAAAGCAACAAAATATGGAAGTAAAGTTTTTGATAGTAAGCAGTATTCAAGGATTAGACTTTTTTCCCCATTTAAATTTTATCAGCTTGTTGTGAGGAGCAGGCCTCAAGTCTTGAAAGAAGGCATCCATTTTCTAGCTAGTTTGCTCAAGATTTGCACAAGGTTTTGCTTTGGTGACAGCCCGGGCTGCAGCACATTTGGCCTGCCGGTACCTGTCTGCTGCCTCGGGAGTCCCACAGGCCAAAAATGCCTGATTCTTCAGCCTGACGGCCACCCTTACCACAGCTGTCCACCACTGGGTTCAGGGGTTACCACCACGACAGGCACCAATGACCTTCTGGCCACAGCTATGGACTGCCACGTCAATAATGGAGGCACAAAACATGGCCCAATCGGATTCCATGTCCCCCGCTTCCCTTGGGATGTGGTTGTAGCTCTGCCAGAGGAGGAAGTTAAAGGCCCTTTTGACAGGAGACTCCACCAAACGTTTCCAGCAGACCCTAACTACACGCTTGAGCCTGCAAGGTCTGGAGGGCAGCCTCCCCTGCCATCAGAGCCAGCTCACCACCAGGAGGTGATCGGTTGACAGCTCAGCTCCTCTCTTCACCCGAGTGTCCAGAACATGCGACCACAAGTCGGATGACACAACTACAAAGTCGATCATCGAACTACGGCCTAGGGTGCCCTGGTGCCAAGTGCATTTATGGCCACCCTTATGTTCTAACATGGTGTATATGATGGTCAAACCGTGACGAGCACAGAAGTCCAACAATGAAACATCACTTGGGTTCAGATCGGAGAGGCTCTACCCATCAATCACACCCTTCCAGGTCATACTGTCTCTGCCCACATGGGCGTTAAAGTCCCCCAGGAAGACAGGGGAGTCCCCAGGGGGAAAATTCTCTAACACACCCATTAAAGACTCCAAAAAGTCGGGTGGATACTCTGAACTGTCATTAGGTGCATAAAAACAAACAACAGTCAAGACCCGTCCTCACAACTGAAGGCAGAGGGAAGCTACCCTTTCATTCACCGGGAAGAACCCCAACATGTGCGTACCGAGAAAGGGGGCAACAAGGATGCCCACACCGGCTCACCGCCCCTCCCCATTAGCAACTCCATATTAAAATAAGGTCAAGCCCCTATCAAGATGGGTGGTTCCAGAGCCCAAGCTGTACATCAAGGTGAGTCCGACAATATCTAGTTGGTATCTCTCAACCTTGCACACCAGCTCAGGCTCCTTCCCCACCAGAGAGGTGACTTATTCTGGTCCTTCACCTATGACCTGTTTGCCTTGGGAGAACCTACCAGTAGCATAATTCCCCCAACAACATAGCTCCTAGGATCATTTGGACACGCAAACCCCTCCATCACAGTAAGGTGGCGATCCAAGGAGGGGTGATCACATCCTTTCATGTTGATATGTCCGGCACTGTTCAGTATGACAGAGCATCCTTGAACCCCTTCAAAATCAAGAGTGGTGTGAAGCAGGCGTGTTCTTTTCCCTGCTGCTGCAATATGCCTTTCGACAGTCTAAAGAGTTCTCATCAGGGAAATGCTCTTTGCAGACAATGCCACCCACTGCCCACACTGAGGAAGAACTCCAGCGCCTCATTACTTTCTTTGCAGAAGCATGTACCGAGTTCGGCCTCACCATCATGCTGAAAAAGACCAACATCATGAGTTCAGTGGGACTACCCATGAGATCAGAGGCACTCCCCAAGCATCACTGTCAGCTTCTCACCCAGGTGGGTCGGCCTCATGGTATTGAATGCCATGGAAAAGTAAAATAACATGACCCTCACAGTGCTCGCCGGCTGGTCCAGGTGGGTGTAGACACGGTTTGGCAGGTAGATGATGGTGTCCTTAACTCCAAGACAGGACTGGTAAGCAAACTGAAGGGGTTTCAGATGTGATCTAACCATGGGTCAGAGTTGATCCAGGATGAGTCTCTCAAGGGTCTTCATGACATGTGAAGTCAGTACCATGGGTTTGTTATCCTGGGGGAACCTGGTTATAGGTGAAGTTTACAGGTGGTTGAGGAGTGTCAGGTCTATTACAGGTGGCAGAGGTACAATAAGGAAAGGGAGGGAGAGGGAGGCGTGGCAGGGGGTTTCAGGCTTGCTCCTGACAAGTTACAAGGGGGCTGAACAGTAGCCACAGTGTCAAATCTGTTAAACATATTCAGCTCACTGATTTTGTCCTCTCCAACCTCAATTCCTCTGCTAGTGATGGTCTTCAAACCTCTCTCAACATTTTTGCCTATTTATTATAATTATTATGAGATTGTTATGATGTATTATGATTTGATGCCAATTGTGTTAGAATGTGGGAATTGTAGTAGAGCATAGTAGAGCTTAACAGACCTTATCAGAGCATAATAGACATTGACATGCCATCTTGATGAACTTGGAAACACAATTCCTTCAAGTTTCCTCGCTTGGATGCACCCTGCCTCCATTTTATACCCCAAGAAGGAAGTCACCTAAAGTTACTAGCTTCAGTTACTTTACCTACATTTAGCTTTAAAAGCTTTTGGGCTTTGACAATCACCTTATTTTTATATGAAAACAAACCAGCCTTCATGCCTATATTTTTTATCCTTTATAAACTAAAGTAGTGTGGCTGCACAATAGTGCACACCATCTTTATTAGATGATGAGGTTGGTTAGAATCTAACCAATCACCTTCAAAATCATGTGAAATACTATTCAGTTCACACCTGCCATTCGTTAACTCTGATTAAACCCAAATAAAGTATTTTCTGCCCAACAGTGTATTATATCATAGCTACTATATATTATCCAATCAAACCAACCAACATTCATACTTAATTCCAAAGCACAGTGAGTTTTGGAAACAGTGAAAAAATTTTTAAACCCCTGTCACATATGTCACATGGGTGTGCCACATGAAGTTCACTTGTTTGAGATGGAAAATGCCATCAAGGACCCTTGTCATGGACTTTTACGATGTTATAGCTTTTTTCTCTCATAGGTAATTCTTGATGTCTGGTCTATTTCCTAGGTCTATTTTGCAATGCCCTATGACGTCCCATGACTTTGTGTTACAATAGATATATGGATTTCACACGCTTTCTGGGTCATTTGATGCCCTCAGAATGGCACGGTTTTACTACAATGGTTCTCTGTTTGCACTATTTTAAACCCTCAACATTTTGAAAGGGTTAGGTTCAATATATATATGCCGTGTAACATATGTATAGCAGACATAAGACAACCGAGAATCACAGGAAAATCATCCAAGGTTATTTTTCTTGTAACAATCACATGACATTTATATGAATGTACAATTTGACTCACAGTCCTGACTTATTTTTTTCCACTACTGTCATACAACACATTTTATATGTGAACACAACTACACAGCTTTTAAATCCACCAAACCTATGTCAGTCCCTTCTGTCAAAGCCCTGATAAATTCATATGACAAAAAAACCTCACAGGGTGTTTGTTAAAGAGGCTTTAGAAAGGCAAAGAGCTTCCAAAAACAAATTCTGACAACATAGCTCATAACTGGTTGAACAATATATGTCACGTTCTGCAGACACACTTACAAAGTAGGTGTAATGAGTGTAATAAAAACATCTTGTGTTAAAAAGAGTATCTGTCAAATGAGATCCAACATGAAACACCAAACAAAGCTATAATGTTTATATATGGTGCATAGAACACCTCAGAATAAGTACTAGGATGAAAGGTTTTACTAAACATGCAGCATCACAGCAAATGAAATAATGAATGAATGACAGAGTGGCACGGTAGTGCACTGGTTAGCATGTCCGCCTCACAGCAAAAAGTCCTGGGTTTGATTCCTGGGCTCAGGTGTTTCTGTGTGGAGCTTGCATGTTCTCATCATGCTTGCATGGGTTTCCATTGCGTACTCTGGTTTCCTCCCACAGTCAAAAAAAAACACAGTAGGCTAATTACTTCGCTTTTTTTACTTTTGCTACACTGATTTAATACTGCAGAAACAGGCTCGTGCCTATGGTTTATTCTGTGCATGTTTAACCATACATAAAAAACCCTGAAGCACATGGAAGAAACCACACAAGAGCAAGGAGAGCAACTCCACACAGAAAGACCACAGTCAGCCATCAAGTTTAAACACAAAAGCCTCTTGTTGTGAGGTAACCACTGCGCCATCCCATGAAAATTAATTTTCTGTTTTTGCTTCTAGGGTTGAGGAGTGGCTTCCCTCCTATAGCTTGTTGGACATCTTGAACTGATGGAAAAGATTGGTGTATTTTCTGTCAGATAGACTTTTTAATTCACTCCTGACTCACAGACCTGGGGCCTCATGTGCAAAGGGTGCGTACGCACAAAAACGTTGTGTACACACTTTCCCACGGAAACGTTCTGACGTATCAAGAGTGAAATGTCTGTGGAAATGTGCGGTGCATCACGCAAACTTCATGGCTGGCGTATGCATGTTTCTGCAGCTGTTGGTGCTTTGGCGACACTTAGAGGTGATTCTGG
>JAOUQZ010043921.1:0-12297 GCA_028564935.1 Neosilurus hyrtlii | reverse complement strand
CACACTCACACCTAGAGGTGATTTGGAACAGCCAATTAGCCTACTGTGCATGTTTTTGGACTGTGGGAGGAAACCGGCGTACCCGGAGGAAACCCACGCAAGCACAGGGAGAACTCCACCCAGGACCTTCTTGCTGTGAGGCGGATGTGCTAACCACTACGCCACCATGCCGCCCTTATAATAAAATATACATGTTAAATACCCAGCTAACAACAACGTTGCTAACAAATGTTTTGCTAAATTTATTTATAGACTTCCAAAAATGTAGGTAAAACAAAAAAACAAAACAAAAAAATATATATATCACAGGTGATATTTTAAATCGATACCTCAAAAACATAGTCAGCGCATGTTACAGTAACATTTACAAGAACTATGCACATTTGTACTGTGATTTCCCTTTAGGTGATTTACTTTGCCCCAGTACGGATGTGCACAGCCCTTGTCCCACGCTTGATGACCCTGAACTGGGGGCAACATTGTGCATTAAAGTCTTACACATGTTCTCACTAAACTTTTTATGTAAATTATGACCTTTATACATATATTAGTCATGTTGCATTACACAGTGTGAAAGATCTGTGAAATAAGTTTGTACAATCATTTATGACAGCTATAAACAATTGATCTATGTTAACCCGATCTTTTGCATAATATGCAAAAAAAGAAAAAAAGGTGACTTGAAGTGTTACTGAGAACCCAGAAAATGCACACTTAAGTGGAATTGTTTATGTTTTAGAATAAAGTCATGATTACAAACCTTAAATATATTTTGCAGCTTAAAACTATTGCCACAGTTCCTTTTGTATATACTTTCTTCCATTCTATGACCAATCATGGATTCAACAATGCTAAGAAATAATGCAGAGATAACCACTGTTATTATTGCTGAGTGGTGAAATAACCAAATGAGTCTTACCCAGTTTTAAACTGCATTGCTTGATCTCCTTAGCCAGTGGATGTTTGGCATTACAAACAAAGGTTTTTCCGCTATAGTTAGCGCTGGAGCCCAGGACCAGGGTGATGGTGTCTAAGTCGGATGTACCATGCAAGTCCACTGAGCCAGACGTCCACCACAATAGAGCTCGAGGGAAACCACCATCCCAAAAGCACGTGAGAATCAGGTATTCATTATTATTACTGGAATTCGCAGAACACCTGGGTTGTCCATAAGGCAACCCTAAGAACCACATAATAGTCATGAAAAGAATAAACAGATTTTGTGTTGCGTTAGTTATGGAGGTCAAAGGCCAAACAAAATTTAGGACTCATATAACGTATGTTGTAGATCATACACTTACATGTCCTGGTGCTGCAGCTTTGGGTGCTGTTTAGTGCAACATGTGAGCCATGGCAGGTGAATACAGAATTGTTCGCTGTATCAGACCCTGGCTGAAGTTGAGTGATGTTACTGTTAATCTCTCTGTTGTCTCCATTCATATTTACATCTGAACTCCAAGACAAGGTAGCTGGAGGGTAACCTCCATCCCAGGAACAGAAGAGAGCCAGATCAGAGTGGTTATTGGCTGGGAATATGGTACACAATGGAAAGCCTTCTGGTGGATCTGAATGAACAAAGCATGAAAAGTATACAACACGGGTAAGCTTCCAAAAAAAAATGCACAGAAAAGTATCCAGCAGAGTTATTTTTGTTGTTTCTGGGTAAGTCCGAAAACGTTTAGTATATATTACATAAGAATGTTATGATCTAGTTGGATAGTTATCTTGAGAAAATGGACATTATTATTCATTCATTCATTTATTCATTCATTTGCCTAACCACTTACTCGTATTAGAGTCACATGAAGGTTGGTGTCTATCTCAGCCGACACTGGGCAAAGGCAGGGTACACCCTGAACAACTCACCAGACCATTGCCGGTCCACATACACACCTATTCACACTCACATCTAGGGTAAATTTGTAACAGCTAATTTGCCTAAAGTGCAGGTCTTTGTACTGTAGAAGGAAACCGGAGCACCGGGAAGAAACCCAAGTATATACAGGCAGGACATGCAAACTCCACACAGAAATGTCTCCAGGACCTTTTTGCTGTGAGGCGAAGTTGCTAACCTATATGCAACTGTGCCCTGTCATTATTATTCATTCATAATATTTTCTCATTTCTGATTGGTGGAAAGTCATTAACTAATTTCTGGCATTCTTCTACGTGAGAGCATATTCCATCCTTGATGTCAATAGTTGGATAAGTTGAACGATTATAGCACAGTTGACGTCACGCATTAGGGTTCCTCCTCGTTCCTCCCACTCCTGCCAGAGAAAGCTAGCGAGAAAATGGCTGCCCCGTCGTTAAACTCTGAAGGAAGTGGAAATTGGTCATTTAAACTTTTTTAAACTTTGAAAGAGTTCCTAAAGATGCCATAATGGATTCACATTCACACCCATTGTCACACTTACAAATGTAAAAGTAAACCATAAAAAATTGTTTAACTTTACTTTTTTATGTTTCTGTGTAGTATATACTGAAATGAGTCAGTGTTATCGGTGGATATCAGTGAATAGTCCCTTCAAAGTGCCATATTCTGAATAACTTTGGAATAATTATGTATTATAGCAGATTAAAAATGAAAGGATAGACAGTAATAAATAAGTGGTGTGTAGTAGCACTCACAATAAACAGTCAGTGTGATAGTGTTCTTGGAGAAAGTCTTCAGGTAAGCGTTCTGGGCCAGACAGGTGTAGTTCCCTGAGTGCATTCTAATGATCTTTGTGATAGTAAGCTGTGGTCCAGCGTAGACCTGAGAGTTGTTGTATTGCCAGACATATAGACTGTTGGGGTTAGAGGAGGCATGACACACAAGAGACACATTCCTCTTCTCAATGACTGAGAGTCCCATTTCTGTGGCAAAGTAGCCTGTAGCATATATCTGCGGCAAGTCAGGACCATCTAAGTGGAATAGACCACCTTAAAAATTATGCATCATCATCATCACCACCCGTATTTGAAATTACTTTACAAAATAAGTTAATCAGGACATTTGTGTGGAGAATACAGGCTCTGTGACAGCTCTCACGTACATATGACATCCATAAAGATCTTGTCACTTTGCTGCTGATTGACCTCATTCCTGGCCATGCACCTGAACCAGCCGGTGTGGTTACGGGACACCTGGGTAATGTTAATTAGACTGCTGTTGCTCTGAGTCAAATTCATAACTAGACCACTGTAGCTCTCCTTTTCCCAGAAGTAGTAAATAGGTTCTGTACCATTCTCCAGACCACAACGTATCCACACTGATGCCCCTTCCAGAGGTGATGAGTCGCTCAGAATGATGTATGGTTTAGAAACTGGCACTGACTCTGTAAAATAGTAAATGCTGATAAGACAGTATCTGATAATCAATCATTTTTCAACAGGTTGCTCTATCAGTTGTCTGTATCAGTTCTCACCTGGGCTCGTGACCACTGTGGGATTCCCAACAGTTTGGTGATTGACAGCAGTTACACGGAATGCATATGTACTGTCTGGATCCAGATCGGTGATCTGGTAGCTGCGGATGCTGGGCGCCAGATGTTCTGCCACTTTTTGCCAGAGAGGAACAATATCACTCCTCCCTACCGGTAGAGGGAGCCTCTGACATTCAATGAAGAACCCAGTGAGGTTAACATCTGTCTGAATTAACCATTCCATATAAACATCTGTTCTTTGACGTCCACTGTATATGAGCTTACTGATTGTTATATTTGGAGGCAATGGGTATCCTGAATAAAAAACAGATTAGCATTTAGTCTCTGACTTGCTTGATAGTTGCCCGGGACTCGAACCCAGGACCTTCTCGCTGTGAGACAAGCGTGCCATGCCGCCTCATTATTAAACCGTCTAATGCAATTATACAAAGCACTCACTCATCACCAGAAGTGAAATGGAAATCTCTGTTTCTCCAACAGCATTAGCAGCCAAACACCAGTACTGTCCACCGTCCACTTTGCTGTCTGTCTCCCTCACGGTCAGGTTAAACCAGGCATCATTTTGCTGCAAGACATACTTCCTGGATGTCACATCAATATTATGCTTTGAGTTGTTATACCAGGTGATCTCTGTTATTGGTGGGTAGATTTTGCTCAGACTACAGGTGAGCTGGACATCATTTCCTTCATACACTGAAACCATGCTGTGATGAGTTATCAACATGGGAGCCTCTAAATAAAAGAGATATATTTTAAAACAGCTCAGGTGTAAACCAATGTGTCAGCTCATTATTATTTTTGACTGGTTCTTACCCAGTTTGATCACACACTGCTTGCTTGCTTTCATCACTGGATGTTTGGCATGACACACAAAGGTTTTGCCATTGTAGGTAGCACTTGAATTCAGGATCAAAACATTGTTGGCTTCCTTAGATGCACCCTGCATATCTCCAGAAATAGAAACCCACCATAGCAGAGCCTGAGGGAATCCACCCTCCCATGAGCAGGACAACATCAGGTACTCATTACGATGGCTAGAATTCGCAAAACACCGTGGCTCTCCAGATGGTAACCCTAAGAAGCATTAAATATAGTTTGAAAGAGTTCAATTACCAATCTCATTTGTTGACCTGTATTTTTGTCTACTAGTATAGTAGATTAATATGATAATGTCACACTGAAATACTTTATTACCTCTGCCATGGAGATAGTTTTTTTGTTAGGTTTGTGTTGGGTAGCAGTATTTGTTGGTGTAATTGTTAGCAACTAGGGGTGGGGCATTGGACAAGGAGGACTCCATTCAATTTTGGAAATCTGGCTCAAATTCAATATCCAGGAATTTTTGTAAATGATTCCATAGCATTGTGAAATGGGATGATTTTTTGGAAGTGTGGTACCACTGTAATCCCAGTAGGAGGGGCTGTGTCCTTTTTTTATTTTTAATTTTTATTTTGATGTAGTATATGAATAGTACATCCATCCAAAGTGGTACACACATATAAACAGTGAGCACACACACTTAGGGCAGTGGGCAGTCACACTGCAGCACTTAGGGAGCACTTGGGGGTTAGGTGCATTGCTCAAGGGCACTTCAGCTATAAAGGAGGAGTTAGGGGAAGGTGCTGCCTCACATTTTTTCCTGCTGGCACGGGAATCGAACCAGCAACCTTTCAGTCCAAAACCTGCTTCTCTAACCATTAGGCCATTGTTTACACCAATTAAGCCAAAACCAAAAATAAATACTTTTTGGCTACAATTAAGCAAAAAAGTCTCCTACAGCAAGTAATGAAACGATGTGTCATGAGATTATTAACATTAAGTAAATATATATATTTATTTAGGTACTTGGTCCAGAGATAGGCCTATGGTTTTCATTTGACAACTAGTGTCTTCTTTTAAGACAACTCAGCTGTTCCACCATCTAGGTGTTCATATTGAAATGATTGTTGATGTGTATTTTTCTTGTACCTCTAAACTCTTTTCATTTGTTAAGGAAATAAATATAAACCATTGTATTTCATACTCACAAGTCTTGGTGCTGCAGGTCTGAGTGTAGTTTAGTGCAACATGTGAGCCGTAGCAGGTGTATACAGAGTTGTTTGCAGTCTCCACACCTGGCTGAATCAGAGTGACATTAGTGACACCCTGTCTGTCCTCACCATTCACATATGGACTCCATCTGAGAGTAGCTGGAGGATAACCTCCCATCCATGAGCAAAAAAGGGCCAGGTCAGTGTAGTTCTTAACCGGGAAGATGAAGCAAGTTGGAACACCATCTGGAGGGTCTGTGAGAAGAAGACCACAGCTTAACATGGCAGGAGACATGTTCCGTGGTATATGATCTTTATATGAATACATCTGTGAAGCCAGAATTTTGTGAATGGAAATATAGGCCATGCATTGAGACAAACCATGCACGAAAACATATTTAAGGTATGATTTTTTTATTTTAGTATAGCTCCTAAAACCCAAACCCTAATTCTATGCACCTCTTCTGTTTCTTACCACCTGATAACTATTGAACTTTATCAGTGTCTTCAATGAGGAAAACATTTGGCAAAAGAGTAATCCTCAATGGATCATATATGGGGATCTTACAGAGACATTCACACAATGTAGTTTGGAGAAAATATGAGGTCCTCGTAGAAAGACAATGGGGTCTCAAGAGGTTATAACCTATATATTTTTTATACTTTATACTTTATAATCATAGAATTTATATTACATTCCACCAATCTATACACTACCAAGTTCAATCTGATCTGTCTTTACCTTCTCTCCAATTCTTGGGGCACAATCATAGCCTTTCTGGACTTTACAGTCATTCATTCATTCGTTTATTCATTGTCTAAGCCGCGTAATCTTAATTAGAGTCACGTGAGTCTGGCGCCCATCTCAGCTGACTCTGGTCGAGGTAGGGTACACCCTAAACAGCTCATCAGACCATGGCGGGACCAACACACACAACCATTCACACTCACACCTAGGGGTGATTTAGAACAGTCAGTTAACCTACTGTGCATGTTTTTGGGCTGTGGGAGGAAACCAGAGTACCCGGAGGAAACCCATGCAAGCACAGGGAGAACATGCAAACTCGAAACAGAAATGCCTGAGCCCGGGAATTAAACCCAGGCCTACTTGCTGTGAGGCAGACATGCAACCACTGCACCACCCTGCCGATTTTAGTCATTTTGAAATTTCAGAAGAGTTCTTTGGATATTTAATTGTTCTACGTTTCTTTAGAAGGTTTTACTGGGAATGAAGCCTGATTTACAGATCAGATTCTTTGGACAGATAAACTTAATCCTTTTTCTAAGAATGTATCTTTGTGATTGATTGTTTATGCATACGTCTGAAAGGAAGTCACTCCATGTTGCTGGATAATGGCATGTAATGATGAAACCACAAAAGCTTCAATAGGAAGAAAATGACTTTGTCATGGACATGGACGTATGTAGTAGAACTTACAGTGGACAGTGAGAGTGAAGTTTTTCTTAGACCAGGTATTAAGTTTAGTGTTCTGGGCCAAGCAGCCATAGTAGCCTGTGTCTACACGTAGGATGTTGGTGATGGTCAGCCGTGGTCCAGAGTAGATCTCTGAGTTTTTAGAGAACCAGGTGTACTGGCTGGGAGGGTTAGAGGTGGCCTGACACGTAAGGGAGATATTTGTTCTTTCCAGGACTGAATATTCTTGAGATGTTATGAAATATGTTGTGCTGTAGATCTGAGGAAGATCAGGTCCGACTGAAAATATAAAAAAGTGGTTAAAATATAGTAAGTAAATCAGTCATTCATGCACATTATTTCTGTATATCTACTTTACAGCAAAATAAGCCACATCTAATATTCATTCGTTCATTTTCTAAGCCGTTTAATCCTAATTAAATGTTGCGGGAGTCTGGCGCCCATCTCAGCTGACTCTGGGCGAAGGCGGGGAACACCCTAAACAGCTTGTCAGGCCATTGCAGGGCCATCACACATATAACCATTCACACTCACACCTAGGGGTGATTTTGAACAGCCAATCAACCTTTAGTGCATGTTTGTGGACTGTGGGAGGTAACCGGAGTACCCTAAGGAAACCCACGCAAGCAAGGGGAGAACATGCAAACTTCACACCGAAACACCCCGGGGATCAAATCTAGGACCTTCTTGCTGTGAAGGTGCTAACCACTGCACCACTGTGCTGCCATAAATCTAATATGTCCTATGTTTATTGCTTTCTGTATCACATGACACAAATAAAAAAAAATTAAAATAAAAAAAATTAGATAAATGAAAATCTCTTGTGAAGGCATAAGTGACGTGACAGTTTTTACTCACATAAGACATCTAACCAGATCGGGTCACTGCGCTGCTCATTGACCTCATTCCTGGCCATGCACCGATACCAACCTGTGTGGTTGCGGGTCACCAAACTCACGTTAATCAGACTGCTGTTGCTCTCACCCAAAATGCTAACATGCCCACTGTCATTCTCCTGTTCCCAGATGTATTGTATGGGTTCTGTACCATTCTCTAGGCTGCACTGCATCCAAAATGGCAAACCCTCAATTGCGGAGGAGTCACTTTGTAAAATATATGGTTTGGAGACTGGCACTGCAAATGAAAAAAAAAACAACAACAACAATGAGTGGTTTTGAAGTTGAGCTGGATTATTTAATTCAACATTATAAATGTGTTTGTATGGTCTGTAATGTTTTAAAGCGTTTTGAACCTATGATAACGATATAGTACAAATGATACCTTTCAATTTTACATTTGATCTTTGTTTACATTTCTGCAGACTGAAAATCTAAGGCATATTGTGAAGTCTGGTAAATTGGGTCATCAGCTAAAATAGGTCAGATAAATTTAGAATGTCCTCACTCTATAAATATCTACAGGCAATTGTTGCAGATCATTTCTGCTATCATGAAAGCATTTGTTTGCTACTATTTGATTGGGCTGAGGTTGCTAAAGTAGTTAAGGCATTTATTGTTTAATTGATTTCACCTCATGTAGTTTTAAAAGATGGGGTGGTTATTTATTGAAGGATGGAGAAGGCAAACACACCCCCCCCCAAGGGTTGATAAATCAGGTTGCTGTCAAATGCGTCCACTTAATACAAAAAAAAATTGACACCACATTTGTCTCAGACCCTATCTATGATGTTTCATCATCATCATCATCATCAAGCTCAGTCTTGGGTCGGGTCGTGGGAGCAGCAGCCTAAGCAGTGAGGTCCAGCTGTCCCTCTCCCCAACCACTTCAGCCAGCTCCTCTGGAGGGACAACAATGCATTCCAGTGTGTTCTGGGTCGACCCCGCGGTCACTTCCAGGTTGGACATGCCCGAAACATCACACCATGCTTTCAGGATGGCTCCTCTCCTGGTTCTCCTCCGAGCTCCTGTATGACCAAACTTCTTACCCTATCTTTGAGGGACAGACCTGCCATCTTGCGAAAGAAGCTCATTTCAACTTTTGTATATGCAATCTTGTACTTTCGGTCACTACCCAAAGCTCATGATCAAAGGTGAGGGTAAGAACGTAGATCAATTAATAAATTGAGAGCTTTGCCTTTCGGCTCAACTACCCCTTTACCACGACAGACCAGTACAAGCTCCGCTTTACAGTAGAGGCTGCACCGATCTGCCTGTCGATCTCCAGTTCCATATTTCCCTCAATCGTGAACAAGACTCCGAGATACTTGAACTCCTCCACTTCGGGCTGTAAAAGGAAGTTTCTCTATATACAGAGGCTGACTCTGGCTCTTGGGACATGGCTGTTGTTGGACAATGGACACTGGACAACATTGTTTCATATTTTACATAAAAAAATAAACTACTGGTGGGTAAACTATACACGACATCATAAATGTCATTATAATCATTATAAACATTACGAACCTAGAACTTGCAGATATATGTAGTAGTAGTAAAGCGTGCCTCCTTCAGCAGTGTCATACAAAGCCTGGCAGGTGTATAATCCCTCCGTTGCTAAAGAAAGCTTCTCTATATACAGAGAGGCGCTGTTACTGATGTTCACGTCACCCAACTCTCGGGCTAGCTGCTGCAGCTTTGGACCCTTTCCAAAGTTATACACCACGGCTCGAATCCTCTCCGTGCCTGGTATGGTGAAGCTCCAGATGTAGACATCAGGGATGATGGAGCCACATTTCAGGACAACTTCATGTTCCACCACCCTGCTGATTCTTTCTTCCTTGTACACCACTTGCCCAGGGTCTGTGATCTTCAGGCCTGAGAACAAGTGCATTTATGAAGAAACACACAAAGACTTAAAACAGGGGTGTCCAACCTATATTCAACGCAGGCTACATAAAAAAAGCATCTCTCCTCTGGCTATACAGTACTGTACAATACATTAGAAGCAGGAAATGATAAAACATATTACAATTAATAAAATTATTTATTTATTTGTTTTATATCTGTACTTTATTTGCACTTTTGACACACTAAAACATTTCATATTTTACTTAATTTCATTTTCCGAACAATTTTATCCTTTATTAGCTTCACGAAGAACCTAGAGCCCATCCCAGCAGACTCCAGGACATGGTGGGTATAGTGTTTGTATAGTGACAGCTAGCAATTAGCATTTGGCTAGTTATTTTGACACATTCCAACACTTACGAGATTATAGGCATAAAGTTTTCTTTTAGCTTTAGCTAATATTTTTCTAGGCAGCACAGTCACATAGTGGTTTGCACGTCTGCCTCACATCAAGAATGTCTTGGGTTCGTGTTCCAGGCTTGGCAAGGGCATTTCTGTGTGGTGTGGTGTCTGGATCTTTCTTGTACTTTTAATGTTATACTATTGGCAGATTAAATATTTTGCACTTTTCTACTTTAACTTGAGTATAGAATTGAAAGATAATTGACAGACTCAGATTTCACAAAAAAATTGCATTTTAATTATCTCTGTTTTAAATTTCACAAAAGTGCCTGAAGTAATATTTTATATGTATATTTTATGCGTATATGTAATACACCCTATAATATATACCAGAGAATATCTGAATTAGCACTGGTTATTACCCTTATCAAGCACAGCTGATGATGATATATCAAAGTAATGACTCAAGGTGTTAAATGACAGAAATTTGAGTCTGACACTGCAATATACCACAGGTTAGCACACAATTATTACCTTTTTCTCAATTCTGTAATATTTGCATTTGTGCATTTTTATTTGAGGCATTATATGTAACCTCTGGGGGGGGTGAAAGAAAGAAAGGTCGGCACTTTCTGTAAACCAGACCCCTTTGTGTGCTCTTACCTTGCAGAAGAGGAAGTATAAAAATAGGTAGAGAGAAATGAGACAGCCTCTGTATCATGGTGACATGGCGCTTATATCTTCAGTGCCGGAAATCCAACTTGGAAAGCTTAAATAATGTCCAAACAGTGCATTCGTCAGTATAGACAGGCTTAAAAGCTGAGTATGGGCTAATCTAGACTTCATGAGCTGATATAGTGTAAATTATTTACTGATCCTCATTTCTGGCTACAGCAATTCAGCCAGGGTTTAGGATGACATGAGGATGCCTTATCCATTATTGAAGATGGAGGCGTGGATGGTCACGCTAACATTCCTTCATATGCAGCAAGCACCCAGTTTTCCTTTGTACTTTTATACCACATACAGCTTTTTACTTATTCTTTTTTTAATATATATTTTTAATTATTCTATATTTAATATATTTATGTGTGTGTGTGTGTCTGTGTACAAAAATCTTAAAAAAAAATTTAATAAAAACTGAAGTATCTAAAAACTAACCCTTTTGAACCCTTTAACCCTTTTTCAGCCAAGAACGTGTTTCCTGTGTGTCTAATAGGCATTTATTTATTTCGGTTCGTGAATTGTATTCAGGCAACAGTAAACTTTATACCATAAACTTTTCTTAACTTGCATCAAGGTTTAGTAATGTATAAATTATTCTAATTTAAGGGAAACTTGAGGTAAGGCATTAGCAATATTTGTTATTGCCATGCAACATTAGCAGCTAGATAGAGAAAGTCAGCCCAGCTTCAAAATATTCAATTTGTTGCTTTGCAGCCCAATATAAAGTCTCTTTCCCTCTCCTTCTCTCTCTCTCACACACACTCAAAAATCTTTTAAAACTTATATAAGTGAAAAACACCAGTATAAAAGCAACAGCTCAGAAAAAAATACAAATAAAAAATAGAATCACTAAGATGAAAAAAACTTACTTTTTTGAACTTGCTTTGACATTTACTTTGTGCAATATTTGCCCATTCTTCTTTCTAGAATTTTTCAAGTTCAATTTAATGATGAGCATTGGTGGACTGCAATCTTCAATTCATTCCACAGATTCTCAAAGGGGTTCGAGTCTTGGTTGTGACTACCTCAATCAAGGAAACCTTTTTCCACTTCAATTTGCCAATTTTGAGTCACTGTCATTTTGTGCAGCTGAACCTTCTTCTCATTGACAACTGTAGGGGCGACTATCTTGAAAAATAAATAAGTAAATAAATGATCCACATTTAGTCAAATTTGACCATTACATCATGGTCAGCCTATGAACTTTTCAGCCGACCCTTGTAGTTTGATAGGTAGGTCAATATTTCTTGTCTTGAAATATATTGTTTCACTGTATTGATCAAAGACATCTAAGCTCATTACAAGCACTCAATCGGTTTAACATTTTTATATTTGTTTAAGGGGCAGTGGTGGCCTGGTGGTAAGGCGCTGGATTACTGATCCCAAGGTCGGGGGTTCAAGGCCCACTATCAACGGGTTCTCACTGCTGTCCCCCCAGTGCAGCTAACTGGTTTATCAAATGCCGGCCATGTCTCTCACTGTCTATGGTGAGAGGCATGAAAAAGAACCATTGCTGATTTTCGTCAAGA
>JAOUQZ010043920.1:0-12298 GCA_028564935.1 Neosilurus hyrtlii | reverse complement strand
CCCCCCCCCCCCCCGCATGCATGGGTTTCCTCCAGGTAAAGTTTCCTCCCACAGTTCAAAAACGTGCACATTAGGCACATTAGGCAGTTACTAGGTGTGAGTGGTTGTGTATGCGCTTGTCCTGTAGTTTGGTAAATTCGCTCCAGCCTTCATATTATGATCTTATGTATAAAAAATAAAAAATCAGATTCAATCATCTATTCATGTCCCGAGGTTACAGAACAACAGTGCCATCAGTTGGAATAATGTGGAAGCGCAGTCACCTGCTTTATTACTCACACACACACACACACACACACACACACACACACACACACACACACACACATGCACAATCATATGAATGAATGAAGTTTATTTCAAATATTTAAGATATATTAGACAAGAAAATATACTTATAGAAAGAAACAATGACAAAATAAATCAGTTAATTGGAAAAAACGACTAAAAAGAAAAAACAACAATTATAACAACAACAACGATAATAATATTAATAATAATAATAATAATAATAATAATAATAATAATAATAATAATAAAAATACTGAAAATCATGAAGCAAATGAAATTGTCATTATAAAAATATACATAAAAACGTCTGCCTTATTAGTTTACTGTGGGCGTTTCTCAGACCACTTGGTATCCAACACTGATGAACTAATGACCACGTATTAATAAATACGTCACACACTGTATGTATTAACATCAGATTTATGTAAGAGAGAAAATCTCTTCTCTGTCTGCTATCAGTGAATTAAAAAACATTTGTAAATGTTTGAATAAAAATGATGAACACTTCAAACACAGCAGACTTTACAATGGAAAACTAAACTATATAAATCTAATTTTAGTTAGTATCTATTATTTCTTTGTGTGCAGTAATATGTAAGTCCAAATTTCAAAGGCAAGATTTGCAGAAGGTGAGGTGGATGTTGCCGAATAGTTTTAGACACTGAACACTGAATTCAGTTATATCAGCTGAGCCTGAGGTGAATAATTGTTTTGGTATATACTACACAGGAATATAAAAAAGCTAACTAAATCAAGATGTTATAGCTGAAGATCAATCAATCCTGACATAGCAAACCAATCCGTCTGTGCCTTTCCTGTGTAGTGTATACTAAAAAAAGTGTATACTCTTCACATCCTTTTAAATGTGATTTTGCTCATTCACTCCTTTATTTACCTTTCTCTCTTCTCTCTCCCTTCTCTCTTCTCTCTCTCTCTCTCTCTCTCTCTCTCTCTCTCTCTCTCTCTTTAGCAGTGACTCTGGTACTCAGGTTTCTATGGTAACAAAGAAAAGAATCAAGACAGGTCGTGTGGCAAGACTGAGGATCTCCCAACACACACACCCACACACACACACACACACACACACACACACACACACACACACACACACACACACTCACACACAAAGACCCTGTTTGTCTAGAACAGTGCCACACACTCTTATTAGAATTAATCCACTTCTCACAGTATTTCTTTAGAGCAGTGCTCACCAACCCTGTTCCTGGAGATCTACCTCCCTGAAGACTTTAGACTTTGGCTCCACCCCAATCACACCCACCTGAATATCTAATCATTGCCTGAAGAATTTCTTGATCCAAAAAAGAGGAGTGTTATATTTTGGTCGGAAACCTGCAGGAAGAATGATTGTAAGGAATAGAGTTGGAGACCACACAGTGTATACTGAGAGTTTAGTGACAGAGGACGACTCTGACTGGATGTGGTTTTATGGGTAGAAAAGGAGAAAATGTGTGTGTGTAATTTCACACATACACATAAACTCACATACACACATATCTGTTTACTTTTTGTTCTCCAGTAAGATAAATGAATTAAAGAATCTGCTGATGCCCTCTGGTAGATTAGTGTGATATGTTAGCTTTCCTTCCTGGCATTATAAAATTGGTCTGTGTGTGTGTGTGTGTGTGTGTGTGTGTGTGTGTGTGTGTGTGTGTGTGTGTGTGTGTTTAATCACACTGTACAACACGGTACTGGTATATCTAAGGACTTTAGCATCTACTGCAAAACCAAGATATGAACAAACAAATGTCGTTTTTTTATTTTTCATTGCTTCTTTTCCCCGTTTCCTTCCCCATTTATTTTTCCTGTTTTATTCCCATTTCTTTCCCGGTTTCCTTCCCCTGTTTTTCCCCAATTTTTTTTCCCCCTGTTTCCTTCCCCCTTTCTTTCCCCATTTACTTTTTCTCTGCTTCCTTCCCCTTGTTTTATTTACCTGTTTTCCTTCCCCATTTCCTTTTCACCTGTTTCCTTCACCGTTTCCTTATCCTTGTTTTCTTTTACCCGCCCCCCTCGTTTCCTTCCTCGTTTCCTTCCAACTCTTTCTATTTCCCATTTTCTTTACTTGTTTCTATTTCCCCATTCCTGTTTTCTTTCCTCTTTCCTTCCCCATTTCCTTCCCCCTGTTTATAAAACAGTTCGTATAGGGGATGACTTTTGTTCTCTATGCACTTGAGGCATCCTGGCTGAGGGGTTACGACATTCTATAGAATGGCTATGTTTTTTACCTGTTTCCTTTCCCCTATTTCATTCCCCTGTTTCCTTTCTTGTTTCCTTTCCCAAGTTTCCTTTCCCTTTCTCCTTTTCTCCTGTTCCTTTTTCTGTTTCTTTTCCCCATTTCCTTCTTCTTCCTTCCTCCTTCCTCTTTCCTATTTTTTCCCAGTTTCCTTCCTGTTTCTTTTTCCCATGTGTCCTTCCCCCTGTTTACCTCTCCCTGTTTGCTTTCCCCTGTTTCTTTCTCCTTTCCTTTCCAGTTTCTTTTTTCCCTATTTTCTTCCCATTTCCTTTACCCTGTTTCATCCTCCTGTTTCCTTCCCACTGTTTACTTTCCACCTGATTTCTTCTCTTGTTTCCTCCCCCATTTTTTTTCCCTGTTTCCTTCACCCTATTACTTTTTCCCCTATTTCCTTCCCGTTTCCTTTCTATTTTATTTTCCCAGTTTCATTCCCATTTCCTCTTCGCTCTTTCTTTTCCCCATTTCCTTTCCCATGTTTCTTTTTTATTTGTTTTTTCCCATTTCCTTCCTCCTCCTTCCTCTTCCCTCTTTCTTTTTCCCCTGTCTCCTTTCCTTGTTTCCTTCCATGTGTTTCCTTTCCCCTGTGTCCTTCTCCTGTTTCTTTTTTACCATGTGTCCTTTCCCTTTTCCTTCCCAGTTTTCTGTCCCTTGTTTACTTTCCTCTTGATTCCTTTTTTTGTTTCCTTCCCCTGTCTTTCTCCTCACATTTCCTCCCCCTCTTTCCTTTCCTGAATTATCATTCCCTTATTTCTCTTTCTCTGTTTTCTTTCCCCTGTATTAACCCCTTGTTTTATTTCACCTGTTTCTGACCCTATTCCCTTCCTGTCCCGTTTCATTTCCCGGTTTCCTTACCCAATTTCCTTCCTCTTTTTCCTTCTTTCCTCTTTTCTTCAGCCAGTTAACTTTCCACCCTGTTCCCTTCTCTTTGTTTTCTACATCTTACTTTCTTAACTCCATTTTCTTCCCATTTCCTTCCCCCAATTCTAACCCCCTTGTTTCTTTTCTGCAATTTCTTTCCCTGTGTATTTTTCCATTTCCTTCTCTGTGTATATTTTTCCTCTTTCCTTCCCCTTTTTTATTCCATCTGTTTTTGTTCCCCTTTGCCTTTCCTGTTTCTTTAATCCCATTACCTTTCATTTTTTTCTTCCCCACATTGCTGACACATATTTCCTTCCCCCGGTTTCTTATGATCTGTTTAACAACCCCCTGTTTCTACACATTTTCTACACCCTGTTTCTGACCACTTGTTTCTGACCCCTCTGCTTTCTCCCCCTTTTTTCCTTCCCTTGTTTCCTACCCCTTGTTTTTTACACTCCTCTTTCCTACACCTTATTTCCTACACCCATGTTTCAACATCTCTGTTTCATACACCCTGTTTCCTGCACCCTTGTTTTCTACACCCTGTTTTCTACAACCTATTTTCTTACACCCCTGTTTCCCACCCCATCCTACACCTTGGTTCCTACACCTTTTTTCCTACATCTTTCTTGCTCACTGCCTGTTTCCTACCCGCTGTTTCCAACCCCGTCTTTCATACACTCCTGATTCCTACACCCCTGTTTCCCACCTATGCTTTCATACACCCCTGTTTTCCACACCTTATTTTTTCTACCTTGTTTCCTACACCACTGTTTCCCACCCCCATCTTTCAATTCAATTCAATTCAGTTTTATTTGTATACCACTTTTTACAATTGACATTTACAACTGACAGGTCTAAGTGCAGATATAAGCCCATATGGATTTTCATCAGCAGGAGCAAGGGTCTTCAGAGATGAGAACTCCAGCCAGCATCAGCACACCTGGACAGACCACAGGACAGAAAGCAGAAGGTTCAGGATCAACAACATCCCAAAAGCAGCATGTGTACCTCAACAAAACACAGTGGGGGGAAAAGGTTGTTAGGTATGTTCATAACAGTGTAATGGTAAAAGAAGAGTTTATTAGTGCTGTGTGCAAGCAGGGACTCCAGCATGACTAAATACAGCAGCATAACTAAAAAGAGAGAAACTAGAAGGAAGGCAGACATGATGGCTCCCTGTAACATTGGGCAATCAGCCACTCCACTGTCAATGGACCTGGGTGAGCATGTAGACTAAGGGAGCAACTGCATCCCAACATTACAGTCTGCTTGAGAATCCCCAGATCTGCTCCTTTACCTAATAAAAGGCTATTAACAAAATGCTTGACTAAACAAATAAGTTTTCAGCCTAGTTCTCAAAAGTGAGACTTGAACATTAACTGGAAGGCTGTTCCATAACTGTAGGGCTTTGTAAGAGAAACCTCTGCCCCCTGCAGTAGTCCTCAGTATTTGAGTTATCACTAAGCAGCCTGCACCTTTTGATCTAAGTGGGCGTGCTGGATCATAAACAAAAGGAGTTTGCTAAGATAATGTGGTGCAAGACCATTAAGTGTTTTTCTTCTGGTTCTAGTAAGAACTCTTGCTGCTACATTCTGGAGTTTGTTTACGTGCCTATTAAAGCAACCATACAGTAAAGCATTACAATAACCTTTTTTAAGATAATAAAAGCATGAACAAGTTTTTCCGCATCATGTAGTGACATCAAATTTCCTATTTTAACAATATTTCTGAGATGAAAGAAGGCTATCCGAGTAATATTATCTACATGAGCTTTAAATGAAAGACCAGGGTCAACTATCACTCCAAGGTCTTTTACTGCTACACACGACAAAGCTGAAACACCATCCAAACTTACTACATAATCAGAAACCTTATTTCTTGCTGCCTGTGATCTGAGTACAAGTACATCTGTCTTAGAGTTTAATAAGAGGAAGTTAGTAAGCGTCCAATGTCTAATGTCCTTGACACAATTCTCAACTTTATTAAGCTGGTGTCTCTCATTTGGCTTTGCTGAAATATATAATTGTGTATCATCAGCATAACAATGAAAGCTAATACCATGTTCATGAATATTATTACCCAAAGGGAGCGTGTATAAAGAAAAAATGCAGCGGGCCTAAACCAGAACCTTGTGGAGCACCAAACTTGACATTACAACATATAGAGACATCGCTATTTACATCAACAAATTGATAACAGTTAGTTAAATAAGATTTAAACAAGGAAATGGCTGTTTCCTTATCTACAACAATTTCTAATCTGTCAAGGAGAATCAAATGATCAATAGTGTCAAAGGCTGCACTAAGGTCAAGTAACACAAGCAGGGAGACATAGCCGTGGTCAGAGGCCACCAGTAAATCATTTACCACCTTACCAATTGCTGTTTCTGTGTTATGATGAAGCCTAAATCCTGACTGATACATTGCATATATGTTATTCCTACAAACATATGAATATAACTGCTGCGCTACAGCTTTTTCTGAGATCTTGGAGATAAAAGGGAGGTTGATATTGGTCTACAGTTAGACAGCTGATATGGGTCAAGGTTAGGTTTTTTTAATCAGAGGTTTGATAACTGCTAGTTTAAAGGATTTAGGTACATAACCAGTGCTAAGGGAAGAATTAATTAAATTTTATAAAGGATTGATCACTTCTGGTAGAACCTGTTTAAAGAAACATGTAGGTACTGGATCTAGTACACAGGTTGATGATTTAAATGAGGAAAAGATTAGTTAGTTAATCTCTTGATTGGGGCTAAAACACTCTAGTTGCTGATCTGACAGGGGTATATGATTATTTACTGTTTTAGTTAATGACATATCTGACTTTAAGTTTGTGGAATAAATTTTTTGCCTGATATTTTAAATTTTAGACATTAAAAAAGTTCATGAAGTTGGCATTGCTATAGGTTGACAGTGTGCACGTTTTATTTATGGTCTTATTCCTAATTATTAAATAAGTATTTTGGATTATTTTTATTATCTTCTATTAGATTTGAGAAATATACTGCTCTTGAGGGAGCTGTCCAGGGTGTAGTCTGTCCTCGCCCAGAGTCAGCTGAGATGGGTGCCAGCCTCCCCGTGACCCTAAGTAGGATTAAGCAGTTCAGAAAATGAATGAATATTGAAGCACTAAGAGCTTTTTTGTAGTTAAGGACACTCTCTTTCCATGCTAGTTGGAATACCAATAATTTACTTTGATGTCAATTATGACTAATTTATTAGTGTTCTGTTTTAGTGTGCGTGTATCATCATTTTACCAGGGTGCTAATTTTTTCTCTCTGATTGGTTTTCTTTTCAGAGGAGCTACATTATCTAGTGTATAGAGTAAATTTGACTCAAAGCACTCGGTAGCTTGTTCAAGTTCTATGGGGTCTGATGGTGATTCAATTATAGTTGATAATTTTGGGGGTTAATTAATAAAACTCTGCGCAGTAGTTAATGTAAACGTACACTTAATGCGATAATGTGGTGAGGTGTATATATTAGTACTAAGATGCACTGTAAGTGAGATAAGATCTAAAATAGTTTCTGACTGTGGAACTATATTTTTAATATTTAATCCAAAGGTTATTATTAAGTCTAGAGTGTGGCCAGCATTATAATTGGGTCCTGTTAATTTGTGAGTTACCCCTACTAAATCTAGAATATATGGGAACGTTGTTCTTAAAATCTTAAAATTCGTCTAATCTATCAAAATTAATATTAAAGTATTAGCAGGATGCAGTTGATTCCGTCTACATGCTGCTTTAAAGTGGAGAAAAATTGGTATTCAAAGAAAGTATAAATAAAATAACAAATCTGCTTTAGAGAAAAAAAGTAAAATAGCGAAATTAAAATTAAATCGGAGCGGGAAAGCTAGGGTAAAAATGCCGTCAAGCAGTTACAGGCACACAATTCAAAAGCAGGAACTAACAGGAACTGATGTTACACTCTGACACACTGACACAAAATTTCCTCCAACTCTTTGTTCTGCATTGTTTCCTACACCACCTTTTTATATACCCCTGATTTTTACAACATTGTTTTCCACCCCCAGGGGCAGTGGTGGCCCGGTGGTAGGGTGCTGGCCTACTGATCCGAAGGTCGGGGGTTCAAGCCCCACTGTCAACGGGTTCTCACTGCTGTCCCTCCAGTGCAGCTAACTGGGTTATCAAAGGCCGGCCATGTCTCTCACTGTCTATGGTGAGATTCATGTAAAAGCATAATTGCTGATTTTCGTCAAGGGAAGGCTACATAGCCGTCAGCATGTTTCTGCCATGTGATGGCCTGGCGAGCTGTCCAGGTTATACTCCGCCCTCGCCCAGAGTTGGCTGAGATGGGGGCCAGCCTCCCCGTGACCCTAATTAGCAGTTCAGAAAATTAATGAATGCTTCCCACCCACTCTTTTATACACCCCTGTTCCCACCCCCTTATTTTAACACCTTGTTTTCTTCACCACTATTTCCTACTGCATGTTTTCTACTGCCTGTTTCCTGCACCCATTTCCTTCACCCCATTTCCTACATCCATGTTTCCTACACTGCTTTTTCCCCACACCACATTTCCTACACTCCTATTTTCTTACCCTTGTTTCCTACACCCTGTTTCCAACACTCTGTTTCCTACACCTTGTTTCCAACACTCTGTTTCCTACACCTTGTTTTCTCCCCCCTTCATTTATTTACCCCTGGTTCCTACTGCATGTTTCCTACTGCCTGTTTCCTACACTCATGTTCCCTACACCCTGTTATAACTGCCTGTTCATTACACCCATTATTACACACCTATTTTCTACGCTGTTTCCTACCCCGTTTCCTATACCCCTGTTTCCTATATCCCAGTTTCTGACACTTATGTTCCCTTCCTCTTGTTTCTTACACCTGTATTCTACTGCCTTGTCAGATATTTTATTAATGCTAATTCACAACAAAAAATAAACTAATAATTTTTTTTTCAAACCTCAAACTGTCTTAAAAAACCAGTTGAGTCTGAAATTTAGCCAGTGTACATGCCCTAAAAATGACTCCAGTCCAAGTCACATATTTAAATACCCATCTTTGTGTGGTGGTGCTTGCCCTGCCTTCTCAGAAACCTTAGGTCCACTTGGTACTGATGTTGAACAGGAACCAAAAACCATCCAGGCAGGACTGGGCTGGGAGAAAAAAAAGGCCCTGGAATTTTTGGTTTAGAAAGGCCTTCCACAGCCAATCGACCGTGATGAATCGTATCATGATGTAGAGAAGTGTAACATGTACTTTATATTCAGCTCATTTGCTACAACCAGTTCAGTCATCTACATGCACTCACATGCAGCTGCAATTCAATAAAAATGGGTAAAGAATAAAAAAAGCAGATAAATTCATTCAATCATATTTAATTATAAAATGTTTGTCAAAGATTAGTATAATTGTTTTCATTACTATTTATCTGACAAAGGACTGAAATAAATGTCAATAATTTTGCCTTAGGCTGCTTGCACTTACTTATTTGGTGACTAGATTACCTGTGATGGACTGTTTAAGCTTTCATGTAATATTTTCTGGCATACATAAAATGTGATTTATATGAGACTAAGCAAGGAAAGGTAGACTGAACCTGACATGATCATAGATCTGTACTGAATCAGACCAATTGTAGTTTAATCCTTATGACATATAACATGTACTTTAATAAATAATACACAGTTGTTCTACAGAGTTATGGTCTAATTTTATTTGTTCACTGTTTCTCTGAATTTAAGTTGCTCTTTGTCCCTGTCAAAACGATCATATAGCCTTGTTGTACTGATTTATTTATGTCATAATTTTGCTGGTTTTGTTCGTTTAATCAGGGGTTTTAACAAAAATCTTGCCATTATAAGCTACAGCATTGCACTTTTCTGCACATTTCCCTTAACTCTGTTACCTGCTGTGTAATGGTCCCAGCTACACTCTCCTCCTGCAAGTCTCCCTCAGCCTGGCCCTAGCCCTCCTCCCCCTCCCCCTCCTGTGTTTTCCTAACACTCTCCACCTGCAGGTCTCCCTTAGCCTGGCCCTGGCTCTCTCTTTCGCAGCGAGCTTATTCAACAAGTGCATCATAAGAAGAAGCACTGGCTGCACTGGCTGCTGCAAACAAATCTGTAATTTTTATACAGCTGGCAGCCTCAAGAAGAAAAATCTTTAATTTTTTGTGGCATTGTTTTAAAATTAGCTGGCTATATCACTCGCAATGTTGCGCTCCCACTCACCAGTCTGAGCAGCTAAATGAGAAAGTGCGGGACTCAGGCAGGCTGCATGCGCTTGCCAGATGGGACAAATGAACGGCAGGGCAAGACCATGTTACTACACGGCCGCACTATGGCAAACTGGCATCCATGGACTGTTCAGAGTGAGTCTTCATGTTTACAGGCATTACAACCACACACACACACACACACACACACACACACACACACACACACACACACACACACACACACACACACAGCCCAGTCTCAAGGTGACCATCACTGGCCACGAGCTATAAAGTACACCATTACACTAACATCGGTGTGTTCAATACAGCGCAGTAAGCAGGGAACAATTACACCAACAAAACCAATAATTATACACATGGTGCTGACAGGACCTGATTTACGACCAATCTTTATGACTTTATATCCATATGAGACTGGCTCAGAGTGCTACACATTAGTGTACTAGATGAAACACAATCCTAAATGTTCCCCAAAGACAGAGGCTTTCATTTATACCTGCAGCAGTACTTCACTTATTCTGCACTGCTGTCTGGAATAATTCTAAACACCACTGTAAGTTATGCAGATCACCACCTACACATCAGCGAGAAGAGGAGTAGAAGAGTACTGTTCCCTCAGAATTGGAAGATTGTTGTTGGATCTATAAACTCCAAGAGGCAAGGGAAATATTTTTAATCACACCCTACACTACAACCATTAATTCACCTTGCACACACACACACACACACACACACACACACACACACACACACGCATATACAATATAATATAATATAATATAAGCGGCACGCTGCATAGTGGTTAGCACGTCCGCCTCACAGCAAGAAGGTCCTAGGCTCGATTCCCAGCTCGGGCGTTTCTGTGTGGAGTTTGCATGTTCTCCATGTGCTTGCGTTTGTTTTCTCTGGGTATTCCGGTTTCCTCCCACAGTCCAAAAACATGCACAGTAGGCTAATTGGCTGTTTCAAATCACCCCTAGGTGTGAGTGTGAGTGTGAATGGATGTGTGACTGTTGGCCCTTCGATGGCCTGGCAAGCTGTTCAGGGTGTACCCCACCCTCGCCCAGAGTTGGCTGAGATGGGCGCCAGCCTCCCCGAGACCCTAATTAGGATTAAGCGGTTTAGAAAATGAATGAATAATATACTATAATATAATATCTTATATTATAATATAATATATAGATTCAAGCACTGCCTAAAAGTGACGGTTCCAATATATGTCTTACAGTGAGTTTACACTGGGGAAATTCAAAAAGGTGCAGAGCTCCAATTTGCGTATAAAAAGGAGGCAGGATGCATTATTTAATTTAAAAAATAAAAAATAAATAAACACCTACATGGACTGCTAGAATGTCCAGATATACCTGGAAGTCCATTTATTTTCTCCTGTGGATAGTGTTCTTGGTGGAGTGTACAGCAGAAGAATCATTAGCAAAGTCATGATCTTCCTACTGGAAAATCTGCTGGATGTCTAACACCTGGGTCCACATAGAATCACTCAGCCAGCTTACTTGAAGAATTACACTATCTAACTATCTTTAAATATCTTTGTAGTGACTCCATGGGACCTCAGAATTGTCTGGAGTAAATTAGATTGCCATCAAAGACTTTCCACAAGGTGATGTAATATGGACTGTTCCATTGTACACATTGTTCAGTGATGTGTTTTCGAGCACATATTTGACCTATGCATCCTCTACAATTCCTGAATCCTGTTTGCTCTTGCAACAGTGTGGTATCTACAACTGGGTCACTTCTGTGCAAGAGACCTTGACAGAGGACCTCAGATGGTATGGACAAATTGATTCCCTCTAATTCACTTTCTATCCTTGTCTAAGTGCTTTTTTCCATCCACCTCATGACTCCTGGTCATACCTACCTATTACAGATGGTATGGGCAGTAGAATAATAGTATAAAAAGCAGTATTATGGTATGCACAGAGGTGTAATCATATGGATAGTAATATGATAATATGTACAGTAGTGTGATGTAGTGTAAAAGTGTTATGAGCATACCTAACAACCTTACAGTATAAACAACCAGACTACTTGGACTGTAATGAAGTTTTCTTCTATGGTATGTATTTTTTATTAGTGTAATTAATTAATTGACAATGGTGTTTAAGCTCTATCCTGAATTTCTTCTCTACTGGCAAGGTAGGATTCTAACTTTTGTATTACTGTCTACTTGACTCAGTTGGACTTAGTTGTCGTCACTAATAGTTTTAAATAGTTTTAAGTATAGAATTCTTATCTGCTTCTGTAGTCTTGTTGTGGTGCTCAATCAGCAGAAGTTTCAGGCTTCCTTAAGGCGTGAACTGGGGGCAGGACCCAGAAAGTAAATAAGAAAGGTAGCACCCGCTACAAACACAAGTGTTAATTGCAGTTAGCAACACAGATCTCTTTCTAAAACATGTACTTTGAATAAGGTGGTAATTCTATAGTATTTTTACCTTTGTTGGTATCAAGTCTACTGTCTTAAACATAAACCAGATTGTTGTCATGTGCCTAAAATTTACAATAATACACCACCATTGGACCAGCAACTAGAGAGTTTTAGCCCCATTCAGGAGACAGAACTAATCGCATTAATTTCTTCATCAAAATCGTCAACCTGTGTGTTAGATCCAGTACCTACATGTTTCTTTAAACAGGTTCTACCAGAAGTGATCAACCCTTT
>JAOUQZ010043919.1:0-12298 GCA_028564935.1 Neosilurus hyrtlii | reverse complement strand
TTGTGTGTTGAGCTGTATGGTGTGTGTTGAGCTGTATGGGGTGTGTGTTTGTGTGTTGAGCTGTATGGTGTGTGTGTTGAGCTGTATGGTGTGTGTTTGTGTGTTGAGCTGTTTGGTGTGTGTTTGTGTGTTGAGCTGTATGGTGTGTGTGTGTGTGTTGAGCTGTATGGTGTGTGTGTGTGTGTTGAGCTGTAGCCGTACGGTGTGTGTTGAGCTAAAATATTCTGCGCAGTCTTTTTAACCTGTTTTAATATCTGCACCTTCCTTTTCACCCCGTGTTGTTTTTACACACGACGTCTGTAAAGAGGTCACGCTGCTGCACAGACTCAGTGTTGTGCTTCCTGGTGTGTCATTACTCGATTATCGCTTCAGATGATCTGTGTTTCCTGCAGTGATGTGGTGAATGCAGATGCTGCAGCTGCACGTGTAAAGCTGGTAAACAGCAGGAATATTCTTTTTTTTCCTCCTGTGCACTGCGTTACTGATCTGCCGCTCTAACTGTACACGTCAAGCACAGTCCTGAGTACGCAGGAGAGCTAAGATTACAATGTTTTTAATCTCTGTGCAGTTAATATTTCCATTAAAGGATGGCGATGTTGATATCAAAGTCTTGAGTATCAGTCGGGTCTCAGACAACATCGCTACCGCAGCCTCAAGTATCGGATGATATCGACACAGAGGCGTCGGGTCTTAGATGATATCGACACAGAGGCGTCGGGTCTCAGGCGATATCTATACAAAGGCGTCGGGTCTCAGACGATATCGATACAGAGGCGTCGGGTCTCAGACGATATCGATACAGAGGCGTCGGGTCTCAGACGATTTCGCTACCGCAGCCTCAAGTATCGGACGATATCAAGTTTATGGCGGCTTGTCGCTCACCAGATTTTTCTCTCTACATCTTCTCTTTGGTGTGACGATAACAAAACTGAACTCTTTGTTTTTTTTCGCAGGCAAAACTGTATCCATCCATACAGGCGCAACTACCACCGTCACTAAGGAAAAAAATGTCCGCAACAAAGATGTAAATACCGAATTCATAGCACCTTGCAACCACGAGGAAGCTGACGCTCATATGTTGCTGCATGCAAAACACGCAGCAGTGGGTGGTAGCATGTCAGAGATTCTATTTGTTCTGATACAGATGTTGGTGTTAAAGGTGTGGCTGTGTATGATGATTTGAATGTGGATCAGTTATGGATGACATTTTGGAAAAGGTAAAGATTTGTGATGGATTCCAGTTCAAGCTGTTGTTAGATCACCAGGTCCTGTAGCGAAAGCATTACCGTTCTTTCATGCATTCACAGCTTGTGCTACCATGTCAGCGTTTGTTGGAAGAGGTGAAAACACAGCATGGCAGGCCTGGAATGTGTTTGAGAACGCAACAGAGGAATTCCACTGCTTGAGCTCTCCATGTGACAATTTTACAGAAAGTGAATTCGGTGTACTCGAAGAATTTGTACGTTGAACATGTACGACCAGTCCAGCAGTACCAACAAAGTAAATGACACGCCTCGACCTCTCTGCCCGTAAGCAGCATCCCTGTAATGGTGTTCCTCCCTCAAGAGTGGCTCTTGATGAGCACATCAGAAGATCTGTCTTACAAGCAGGACACGTGTGGGGTCTTCCAGGTGGGGTTGAGAAAAATGTGGTGGAGTTTGGGTCCCACGCTGGACATCCTTGGCACCAGTTGCAGGATCATGTCAAGAACAATTGAAATGTGGGTGTAGAAGGTTGTTCTGGCAACTGCAAACGTCCCGGGTCAGGATTGCCTTGTACTGCTTTATGCAGCTTTAACTGCTTTGAAAATTAGGCCTTTTGCGCCCCAAAAAAAACACTACAGTCGGTATTTTAGCGCACGCGCAGCGCCGTATACTTTAAATGACACTTGAATCGTACACTGGACCGCATTTTGATTGATTATTTCAAAGGAAATTGCAAAAACAGTTGAAAATTCCAGTTAAACCTTATGAAAAATGGCCGAAACCGAAATGGCCGACGATATTTCCTGTTCAGGTCCCTGACAAGGAACCTTCATGCCAAATTTGGCGCCTGTCTCACCAACTATCCGCTCTTCTATTTCACCTTTCTTTAAACCTTCACAAACAAAAATCATCATTCAATACTTACTGATCATCATCTATACCTCCACCAACTAGAGCTGCACCTGTTCCCTCCACCCCTGATCACATTCTCTCTCTCTCTCCTTACCTCTCTCTCTCTCACACACACACTCTCCCTCTCTTTCCCTCTGACTTTCACTCCCTCTTGCTTACCTTCTCTTTCTCTCTCTCACTCTCCTCTCTCTTTCTCTCTCTCTCTCTCTCCCTTACTGTCTCTTGCTTTCTCTCTCCCTTGCTTTCTCTTCTTCTCTTTCCCTCTCACTTCCTTTCTTTCTTGCTCCTTTTCTCTGTTTCTCTCCTACTCTCTTTCTCTATCAGTTTCTTTGTTTTGTTTTTTTTTCCACAGGGTTGGGATTTGACCTGCTCGGGCTTGCCTCCCTGTAGGGGAGCCTCAGGGAGTTCCAGTTTCTCTGTAAACATGAGCGTACACGCGCGCACACACACACACACACACACACACACACACAGATGATTCAGTCAGTGAAATGTAAAGCATTTGCTACACACTGGAGGTGAATGTGTAGGATTCATAACACATCAAGGTCAGCTTGTGTGAGAACCGCTGAGAAAAAGAAGAAACTGTATTGATTTCACACACACACACACACACACACACACACACACACACACACACACACACACACACACACACACACACAGATATTTCATGAATGAAGTCATCTTTGGGTAGAACTTTGTGTCCAGCGAAGGATTTTCTCATCAGTGCAGCACATTTTTATTTTCTGATAGTTATAATTAAAAAAACAGAAAGTACAAAAAGTAAAACTGGAGGCGGAGATTTATTAAAACTGAAGATGCGACGCCGACTCAAGGCAGGAACATGTTTTCGAGAAAAAGAATTAGGGTTGTGGGGGACCGGAGCCTTTTTCAGCCAACCCTGGACGCTGGCAGGGTACACCCTGAAAAGCTCATTAGACCAATATAGGGCAGCATACACACAACTGTGCATGTCTTCGGACTGTGGGAGAAAACCAGAGTACCTGGAGGAAACCCACACAAGCACAGGGAGACCATTCAAACACCCTCGCTGAGCACGGCACTCGAACCCAGGACCTTAATCTTCAAATCTCCAGATGAATTTCTTTGTGTTTTAGATCTTGGACAATAGTTTCTGTTTAAATGATTTTATGGGCGGGGTTTTGAAATCTCAGAATGATTTCATCAAGGCTCACATAAACGCACTCGTTTCACCACATAATCACCAATAATAAATGAGGCATTTATTTTTGGGTGGGTCAGAAATGCCAGACTAGCAAATATGGAGTGAATTACTTTGTGGATGTGAAACACACGATGCTCTGTAGACCCTGTTTACACACTCGAACCTTTAATAAATTAATGCCAGGGTGTGTTTTTAAAACTGGCGCAGGGCGTGAGGAGTTCTCCCCGTTTCATTTCCAGTAACACAGAACAGCTTTGTGTTCTGTTTCAGAAATCTGACACCAAAACAAATTTTAGTTACTGTCCAGAATAAATAACACCAATAAGGAGAGTTTCAGGGCCAGAAAATGGAACCTGGGGCTTTTTATTTACAGGAAAAAGAAACAGGAAGTGGAAATGAACAAGGAACGCTCTTGTTAAAGGAGATTTCATGCAGACTTTGATGATTGGCAGTTATTCACCGAAGGCGACGTGGATGTCACTGAATATAACCCGAGACGGAGTGATGAGAATTTAGCGACATCCACCGAGCCTGAGACGATTGACTGTAGTAGTGTATACTACATGGGAACTCCTGATGGGGTGGTGATCACACTAGAGGTGTGAAAGAAAAGTAAGACACAAATAGATTTTTGGGAAGGAAAAAAAGTGAATCTCCCGTCGTAAATCAGTCACGTTTTGTTCTTAAACCATTTGCTTTTTATTTGCGCGTTATTAGCATGAACAAAATGCGAATCAAATACAAATGACAAAGTATTCGGAATATGGTAGATAGCAGCAAGTCTTAAACTGTTCTCAAACTTTACACGTGGATGTCTCCAACTTGTTGCTTTTCCTTGCAAACGAAAAATTTCTTTGTGATCTTCTTGCGACACGTGCGGACTGTTTGAGAGGAGTTTGAGGCTACTCTGTGTCAGAGCCTCGTTTTGCGAAAATTTCTAGCATGTTACAACACTTTTTGCGATGAGTACCAGGCGACCAAAATGCGATGCCGCAAATGTCGTGACAAATTTGAGAAATTTTAGAATGAAAGGCGACAGCCGCGAATTGTGCTTCATGTCAGCCATTTTTCTATCTATGTGGTCACCCCTCCCTCATGGTGTGTTTTTACACTCATTCAAAGTGTTAGTATCCACTACCTAAAAACACAAGGAAAAGAAAGTAAAATGACTGGTAGTGCGGACAGCGTGATGATGATGATGATGATGATGATGAAACCGCCTGCTCTAGGTGACCGTGACACACTGTGATTATTTATCGTTTTGATTCAAGCGTTATCTACTTGGTATAATTACCAGTTATTCAAAAAAGGTGAGGTGGAGTCTGAGCGAACAATTCAGTTCAACGTCCAACAGGCCAGAGGGGTTATATCCTATATCCTACATGGTAACATGAGCAATAAATGAGAGTGAGGGGTTTTTTATGTATATCTTTGAAGTCCTGAAGGACGCAGGTGAGCTCCAAGCGAGCAGGTGCAGAGCTGTGTAACAGCGTTCCTCTAATTCTCACCGAGTTGTAGTGAATGATACACAGAAGCAAAGAAAAGCAAACTAAAACAAGAATTTCTATGATGGAGGCAGGCCAGGTAATCCCTTTACACACTACACAGAAACACAAGTGCACAGTGCTCTGTAAAGCTGTTTTAGTAAATACTAAACAGAAACACAAGAGAAAACAAACTAAAACTGAATGTAAGGTTTATTTTTCCTTTTTAAAGCGGGATGATGTGGCCTCCTCTGAATCACAGTGAAAAAATGTGACTGTCCATCATTTCGACACTGCAGACCAATCGGATTGCACTATACTCTAAAGAGCTTTACACCACAATGCTTAGTCGTTCTGGATTCTGATTGGTTGATTGATTTCCTGTAACCGCAGCTCTGATGGTAATACGGATTTTTATTATTATTTATGTGCTTGTTTGCTGGAACACTTCCACTCTATTAATGCACAAAAAATAGTCTTTAAGATGACTAGGTATTCAGCATAAATTCAACGGTGGTTAAGAATTACCCAGATGTCATGCTAAAGTTATCGTATGCTAAGAGTCCACCCTATGCCTATAATATGGTATCCCATAATTCGTCTGGAGGATCTGAATAATCAGAGGGTAGGAGTCAAATGGCAGAGTGAGGTGAAGACAAACACGGTAAAGATATTTCATTTAATCACGCTAAATCGCTTTTGCAAACTGATGTGAGTTTGCGCTAGCTGGCTAGTGCTAAGCTAACACTAATTCTACAAACATCTGCCTCAAAGATGGCGGTGAGTATATCAGAGTGGTGTGTTTACTGCGCGCTCCCATTCGCATGACGCACTACAGGGAGGGCTGACGCTCGTGCATGTTAAATGTTTAGATGCAGTGAATGTTATTGTTTCTATAGCAACCACAGACTCGTACCGTACAGGCTTTACTTTATAAATGGATTAGAAATGGTGTGTATTAACTCCAAGACCAAAATGATTAGAGTAAATCAGTATGGGGGGATATGTGTGTGTGGGTGTGTGTGCGTGCTGTGCTCAGGGTTGGCCAGGATTCCTTTACAGAGAAGGAGAGACTGTTGGATTATCTCAGGTAACGTCTCACTAACCTTACACTCTCTCCTGGGGGCGGGTCACCTTGGGCACAGGTGGATGTATTATGCTTGCACAAGTCAGCTTCTCCGTCATCATCACCCTCACCCTGAGGCTCTGTATCCATCCATCTCTCTGCTCTACAGCTGTTCTCTCACTCTCCGAACCACTCCATCCTTACTCTGTCTCTCTCCCCCCCCCTCCCCACTGGGATCTTTTCACTCCATCTGAAATTAGCGTCTTTATTTCGCATCGAGTACATCGAGTGTCATACCACTACTATGTTACGGTTTTCTACACTAGCTAGCTAGCTTTATAACGTCAGCCTTGAGGTTCCTGATCTGAATCCGTGACCTCACATCATTTACAAATCGTTATCATGAAAGAAATTCATACAGACAAGCTCTCTACAGCAGGGGTGTCAGTATGATTTTCACTGAGGGCCAAATCACTAAGTGTAAAGGTGATCGAGGGTCGAATAATCACTGAACGTCTATTCTAAAGGGTGTAACAGCAACACGCTAGCATGCTGTCTTTCTCCAGTCATGAGTGACTTGCTGTTTATTTGAAATAGGAGGATGAATTAGGTTTCATGGTAATGGCTGATGCAAAGAATGTACGATAATCATATTCTTTAAAAAGATCTTGCGGGCCACATCAAATGAGGAGGTGGATTTGGCCCACGGGCCTTGAGTTTGACACCTATAGCTGAATATTCTAAGACAGATTTGTTGTGCTCATCATTTCAAATGTCTTCAGATTTAAAGCCACTTATTCAATGAATCTGGCTTGATTTTGTTCAGTCACTGTCTCGATACGATGCGCTGGCATCAGAATTCAGCAATAAACACAGACAAGCTAGCACTGAAAGCTGACTCACGTAAGCGATATTGCCGCGGAATAGAACATGAATTGAATAAATTCGAACTGGAATTCATATATTTTCAGAAATAGTCGAGTTTGTGGTGAGTGATCCGTATTCGTGGTCTTGGTGAAAAATTTAGGATCTGCACAAAAATTTTGGTGTGAACTTACTGTTAGATATTCAAAGGTTTCCGAAGAGACATAATGGCAGCATTTTTAGCCGAAAGCCGAACCAAAAACACGTCGCACTATTTCACGGCTGTATCGCTCACGTTTGAGTCAGCCTTGAATTACGTTTAATGTCAGTTTCAAATCCTCATGCCGGTTAAAGTAATGGCACCGTGTACTGGTTGCACTGACATCGTCAATGATCCCACCATGACGCATGACAATGTCTCACACATTATAATAGAAAATAAGTTTTGCTTTGATTTTCTGGCAGAATGCGCAACCCCGCAGTCTTCTGTAGCAGGAACAAAATACGGACACAACATTTCCTTTACACACTTTTCATGATCAGATATTGAAGTGTGAATGAGCACACTGTGCGCTAGCAGGATGTTGAGCAGCCGCTGGAATGTTGGCACTTGGTATTACAGTGTGTGTGAGAGAGAGCGAGAGAGAGAGAGAGAGTGGCAGGGATTTTTCGGTGGAGACTTCATTTGGAGTAAACTTCCCAGCAGGAGGTTCTGGAGAAGCGGCGCAGGATTCATCTGCACTGAGTTAGTTGTGGTACTGAAAGCATTCTGCGTACCGTCGAAGCTCTCGATAGAGGATTGTGCTGTGAATTGTGTTACTTTAAGGGTTGAAAGACTCTTAATGTAGCATAGCATCACATCATGCAACATCTTATACATAATGCAGCAAGTCGAAGGTTATTATGAAATAAACTCAGACAGTGGCAGTGGTGGCTCATTGGCTAAGGCTCTGGATTACTGAGCTGAAGGTCAGGGGTTCAGGCCCTAATACCACCAAGGTGCCACTGTTGGGCCCTTGAGAAAGGCCCTAATCCCTCAACTGTTCAGTTGTATAAAAAACAAGGTAAATGTGAGAGACTCCGGATGAGGGTGTCAGCCAAATAAATGTAAATGTAGACGGGGGATCAGGACCGTGACACCATCTGGCGGAAGGGGTTTATTTCATTTGCAGAACGTTATTTCACTTATTAATCAGTTGCTTAGTTGCCACTTAAAAATGCTGAAAATTTGAAGAGTTTTGTTAATTATGTCATGTCATTTTCTAAACCGCTTATTCCTAATTAGAGTCACGGGGAGGCTGGCGCCCATCTCAGCCGACTCTGGGCCAGGGCAGAGTACCCCGGACAGCTCGCCAGGCCATCGCAGGGCAGAAACACGCTGACTGCTTTGCAGCCTACTCTTCACAAAAATCAGCAATGGTTCTTTTACATGCCTCTCACCATAGACAGTGAGAGACACGGCCGACATTTGATAACCCAATTAGTTGCACTGGGGGGACAGCAGTGACAGCTTGAACCCCCGACCTTGGGATCAGTAATCCAGCACCTTACCACCAGGCCACCACTGCCCCGTTTTGTTAATTATAAGTGATTTTATTGATAACATGGCATTGGTTTATTAAGGCAGTTAACAAATATTACAGATTATTGACGAAAGTGAGGCATTTTTTAATTTAACACTCAGCGACATCCACCGAGCGTGAGGCGAATAATTGTTTTGGTGAATATACTGCAGGTCACGTGAGCCCAGAGTGCACAGAGCAAATGCTGTGTAGCCAGGAGTATCTCTTGAAACGGAGGGTTTTAGTGTGTATACTACATGGAAACGTAAGTAAACTGTGCTCCGTAATGGTGTATTTAAACTCATGAACAGATTTAGTGTATACTACACAGAGACACACACAAAAAACTAATTAAAATGAGATTAAAGAAGGACACAGTCCTCATTTATTTAAAAATTTATGGTATTTGGCAGACACTGTTATCCAGAGTGACTTACAATTATCTATCTATTTATTTATTTATTTTTAATACGACTGAGCAGTTTAGTGTTAAGAGCCTTGCTCAAGGGCCCAACAGCAGGGGTTCGGGGAATTGAACCCTTGACCTTCGGATCAGCAACCACTCCCATAATGTAATAAAACGTGAAATAGAAGATAATTTAACAGAATGTAACGTAACATGCATAAAATGTACATTGATGTAATACAGCGTGAGTAACAAAAAGTACATATTACATCATGTTCACAGAAAAAAAAATAAAACGGAAGTAAATATGGAAGTGAATAAAATGAGCAGAACACAAAACACATTTTAACTCGTAAAATAAAAGAAATATACAAAAAGAAGAAAAATGGCGTTAAACAAATAAAAGTTTACAAATAAAATGAGATGTCATTAAAAAAATTAAATCTAAAAAAATATATATAATATAATATAAAATATAATATAAAAACGTGCTTAGTTTTAAAAAAAAAAGTAAAAAAAACTCTCAAAAAGATAAAATATTAATAAATAAAATGCAAATAAATAAAAACACAAATATAAATTAAAACAATGAACAGAACAGATAAAGAATTAAAAATACTTAATAAAAGTAAACATTTCTAATAAAGAAAAGAAAAATACATAAATTATTAACAAAAACAAAGTAAAATCAAAAAGCAATCCGGAATGAGCAAATTTAATAAAATAAATTAAACTCAAGAACAGACAAATTAACAAAGATCAGAAAAAATAATCTTAAGTGATCAGATTTTTTTTCAAGGATGATGAGAGATAAAATAAAATAATAATATCCACGCAGTATCTCAGAGCAGCACGCACCTCCCAGCATATTTTATCTCAGGGTAACTGTGTGTGTGTGTGTGTGTGTGTGTGTGTGTGTGTGTGTGTGTGTGTGTGTGTGTGTGTGTGTGTGTGTTCATTCTCATTATTCTCAGAGTTTCACAGTGTGATGTCGGAGATTCTTCACACACACACACAGTTGAGTGCAGGATGAACGGTGCTGTCTTGCGTAAATACCACCCACAGGACAGCACAAGTCAGATTAGTGACAAATAAACAAAAAGGGTTCAGTAAACACTCACACACTCACACACACCCACGCTGTGTTTAGGAAATTTGTACTTCCTCTAGTTAATGGTTTACTTAATCAGTTTCTAAGCTCTTTCTTCCCCCCAGCATTCCTTCAGTCTGAGCGCTTGGGTGTGGCGTAACCTTCTACTTTCTCCTCACGATTTCTCCTCAGCCCCACATATTTCCATCCCCCCCTCACACCACTCTTTCTTCAGCCTTTGACCGCAATTGTTTTTCCCCCCTCAGCTCATCTGACCCCCTGGGACCTCGTAATTCCCCACGCCTCCTGCCCTCAATCCCACTTCCTCTCCAAGCGCCATTCCCTACTCTCACTCTTTCCCTCTCTCACTCACTCACTCCCTGCTTTTCCTCTTCCTTCTCCACTACCTCTTATTTTTCACACGTTTCCTGTTCTTTTTCTTTGCTCTGTGCTGCCTGTTTGGGTTTTTAACTTTCTTCTGTTCTCACGTTTAAACCTGTAGTCGGTTCTATTCTCTCGAAAATGACTTTTAAGGAACGAACCTCTCACTCGTGTCGTGTAGCTCTAGAAAATAATCCACGCGAGTTTTTAAGTGTTTCACGAGCCCGGCATGTCATGCTTTTATCCATTTACAGTTAGACTTAATGATGTGGAATAAATATCAAACAAGTATAACTTACATTAATATATATTACACTGGAAAGGTGCGATCTGATTGGTCCACTATCTCAGAATTAAAGAACATTATTCAGAGAAACTGGTGATTTTATCCCGTGGATTACTTGCGCGGGATGAACTCTGAGGGTTGGCAGTCGTTTTCCCCCGGAGGTGTGGAGTCGGTGGGACGTCACATTCTAGTAACTCTGAGGATGAGAACGCTGCCAGAGATGAGCGTGACGGTGAATCCAAAATGGTTTCCGCAGCTAATCATTTGCCGACTCGGCTTTCCTGTCGTCGGTCAGTTTAGGAACAAAAAGAAATGTTTTGCGTAATTTCTGAGCTTGTTGTTTGTGCCACTCAGCACTGGACCATAATGTGTTATGATGCGCAGGGTCAGTGGCGTATCCCAGCCAATCCTACGAGTTCGTATCAGGTTGGAAGAGCCAATCAGAAACATGTCTCTGAGCACACGTAGAGTCCTAACGATCGCGCACACTTTGAAAAAGGGCCTAGACTGATGTTGCCGGAAGGTACCGCTGATGTTATACATGATCATTTTAAAGAGTTAATAGCACTAATTCACCACAGGTCCACTGTACATCAAAACGACGGACGTTCACAGTTTATCGTAGTCACTTGGAGCAGCGGCGTCTTCGTCATCACATTTAAATCTTGTTTGTTTTTTTATTGTTTCGGTGTAGTATATACTAAAACAAGTACTACACTGCACTTTGCTACATCACCTTGGAGCATGAGATCTCACGGGAGGGAGGGATGGCATACGGTCACTTTCCTGTCACTCACAGCGATCACCAGCCAATCCATGGGCGTCCGTGAGCTCATTCATACCAGGGGTGGACAGTACTTTCCCTCCGTGTAATAGTGTCCGTGTAAAGGTTTTCTGTTAGGCTGCCTCCAAATACGCATGAGCAGCAGTTCGTAAAGAGCCGGGTGGTAGCATCGCATGTCACAGAGGGGGCAGGTCCATGTCTACGCCCCTCCCGGGTTGGTGGTGGTTGTGTGATCGGGAAAGCAACACTTGACAGGTGGGAATTGGATAAGACTAAAATTTGGGGAGAAAATGGAGGGAAATTTTGCTGCAAAGAATTTACTAAAACTCTAAGAGTGTTAAAGAGATGCTGTTAAACACCTCCTACACACCTGCTTGTGTGTGCACCCGGAGATCAAGATTCTCACAAGTTTTTAAAGCTCATTTTGTTTTCTGCTTGTTTCCATGCAGCGTATACTTAAACAACAATTCAGATCCGACTCAGTGGATGTCTTTCCGTGTCTGGGACGGTTCGGCAACATCCACCTCACCTTCTGTGAATAATGGCAGCGATTAAACACTACTTTCCTCCCCAGATTCTGTTTCTCCAAATCAGATACAGCTGCAACCGTACGGTTTGTGTAATTACAGAAGAATAGTGTCCGTGTAAGTTTTCTGCCACCTGTCTTCCCTTCCATACTCTTTAAATAATACAGGAAGACATGACACGCCAAAGCTGCCTACGCACTCACGGAAAAAAGAAACGCATCCGAAGGGGCGTTTGCTGAATTTCTAGATTTTATATTTAGATATGAAACAAGTTCAACTAGAATTAATTTAAAATGCTCTTCATCCTTATCGTGGATGGTTTTCAGGCTATTTAGTCAAAGAGGGAACTGACATGACACTGTATAGAATATTTATGAATTTAACTAATTCTTAAAGAAGGGCGGCACGGTGGCGTAGTGGTTAGCACGTCCGCCTCACAGCAAGAAGGTCCTGGGTTTGATTCCTAGCTCGGGCGTTTCTGTGTGGAGTTTGCATGTTCTCCCTGTGCTTGCGTGGGTTTCCTCCGGGTACTCCGGTTTCCT
>JAOUQZ010043918.1:0-12301 GCA_028564935.1 Neosilurus hyrtlii | reverse complement strand
TATATATATATATATATCCCTCCCCGTCTGGCTTGGGAAAGCCTCGGGATCCCCTAGGAAGAGCATAAGAGTAGGGCTGACGAAAGGTATGCCTGGGTTTCCCTCTTAGACCTGTTGCCTCCATGACCTGACCTCAGATAAGTGGAAGAAAATGGAAACGGGTGGATTGTACCGCTGAGAACTTTACTGCGTCTCTCTATTCTACTTTATTCTACTCTGTTCTATACACAAAAGCCCAGAAATCTGGCTCTAAATCACGTGTGAGTTGATGAGGAGGAGGAAAGAAGTTCATTACAAACTATAAGTTGGACTGTGTGTGTTAATTATAAGGGGTTTCTTTAATTCACTGCCCAGGCCGGTAGATAAATGTTCATGTGTTGCTCCTCTGTGTCTGATTTCCCCAGATACGTTGCAAACTTCTTTTCCTACTTTAAACTGCTCGCCATTGCCCTGATCGTCACCGGACAAAATCCTTTCCAAATGCTTGGAACAGACACACCAAGAGTTTGGTCATGGGGTCAGGAAAATAAGGTAGGAAATACCTTAATTAAAGTAAGAGCACAGGAGGTATAGTTATGACGTGTCTTCATGTCTGGGTTTGTTCCAGTCTTTATTAAGGCCTGTTCTGATTAATGAGAAGAATCTTAGTGTGTTATTCCTGTAATGCCTGTACACACAGGTAAAGTGTGTTGTGACGTAAATGATTTTATAAAAATGTGAAGCGCTTCTCCTCAGGAAATGTTTAACGGTTTTCTCTTTCAGATATTTTCATGCCTCATGGTGTTCTTCCTCAGTAACATGCTGGAGACCCAGTTTCTGTCTACAGGAGCGTTTGAGATAACATTAAATGGTATTTTCATTTTTATTTTTGCTTTTAACCTTTCATGTTATTTATATTGCAATTCTGAATATAAGTCTAATAGTTTATGCTCCTTCGTGAGTATTGATTGGATGGAAAGACTCAGCTTGTTTGGGAGGAAAAAGTCGTGATTGGGTTAGAGTTAAAAGGCAAAGCTAATTAAAGATCTCATTATGGGGACACATTATCACATTACCTCTCAGTCTTTCAGATTGTAGTCAATTGAAATATTTCAGAATAAATCCAAAATTTAGGCTCCTGCTGAAGTTTTTAATGACGTGTATTAGATTTATTGTGAGAATGCAGATACAGGATAATCATCACCACGACCGGGTGCAGGCGGGGTACACCCCAAACAGCGTTGCCCAAGATATAACTTGTAACTTTTGTTAAGTTCCTGGGAATCATAACTATAGAAACAATTACATCTAATACAAGAGCATTCATATAAAACCTGCCTGTTATTATGGTAAAATAATCTGCGCTGTGGTTCATGTTTATAAAAACGCTCACTCCGATAGCCAATGATCTCTCAGGATCAAGATGTCATGTATTTTGTTCTTGCGTTGTGCCACAATGTATTTATTTATTTTTTAACTTTTTGCACATCTCACCCTCTGTCCTTGCTGTAGATGTTCCCATTTGGTCAAAACTGCAGTCAGGGTATGTTCCGAATATCCAGGAGCTCTTCCACATTCTGGACAACCACCTCAAGATGAATCAGGTCGACAACCTCAAATTCGCCTCGCCATAGCGCTGCTGCTCAGGCAGAGAGAATGAAAGAGAGGAGGGTGGGGGGGGAGGCAAGTATTAAAGGCATCACACTGAGACCGGCTTTCTGTTTTTCTCCACGCACTGACAATGTTTTTCCTGATATCGCGATGGACGTAAGGCTGGCGTTATAGATGACGCATGACTGCGTGTGTGTGCATTGTTTTCATGTTTGACTGCATACCAAGTGCATCAGAAGGAATTAAAGCAGTGTCCTCTAGAGGGCCGATCAGAACTGGATCATCTCTTCCATGTTTGGTGTGTGAAAGTTATTCATGCATGTTTATCAGTGTAAACAGTGTGGAAATTTCATAGAAGCAGATCTTTTTTATTCTTCGTACTTTAATTGATTACATATTGATGTATTAGATCATAAAGATAAGTGTGTAGAATGTATGAGTAAAGAGTACCGATGTCAGTCATCCTCACAGCATAAATTGTGCATAATGTGGTTCAGAGCTTATTTTAACATAAATGGCCATAAAAATCTCTACACTGAGCAATTTTATCCTGTGGCTTATCAGCGGGGGACGAACCGATGCCGACGTGAACTCGTTGGGTCGGGTCGTCCAGCACAAGTAAACAAGTCTATTAAATTACGTTCAAAAGGAAACGTTTTCAGAGTACGGCTCTGTACCGATGTTATGTTTTCCATGATTTCCACGCTTGTTGTTTGTGCAGCCGTTTGCTTTTCGCTCCGCCATTTTCCTGCCGACACACAGCTCAGCACTGGCCAATAATGTATCATCTTAGTCTGGTGTCTGCTGCACGCAGCCCAGCCAATAGGACAAAACAGCGAGTTCTCATCACTACCAGGGCTGGAACAGCCAATGAATAAGGAAACATTTTGCTGTGCATGCCTAGTATTGTAGTAGTAGTAGTGTGGCAGCACTCGCGCGTACTTGACAAGAAGCAATGAATGACGTTGCCTGATAATACTGCTGATGTCATACGTGATTGTTTTAAAGGGCTCGTAATACAAATTCACCACAGGGACCCTTTAAGTAGGTTCATGTTTTTATTTATATATTATATAGAGTTATTTTATATAGATGTAAGTTTATTTACTGCCCTTGTCTGTTCATCGTGTCTTAATTGTGTTTTCGTCCATGTGCAGGATTCTGGAGCTGTTTTTCTGGACAGGGGGACTGTGGACCGTGGCTTAATGAAGGTCTGCACTGCAAACAGCTTGCTGTGAGTGCAGGCTGGATGCTCCTGCCACCACACACACTTCCTCTAGCCAGCAGCACACTCCTCCAGTTTGACTCCATCTCTACAGGACAGCGCGCTGTAATATACATCCGTTATGTGAAAGTCATTCATGATTCATGCTGGACGCACAAAATGTTCTTGTCAGTTGCCGAAACTAGATACACAAGCAAACACGACCAAATAAATGTCAGGAAAGTGTTGTGAGATGTCTCCCGTTTGTCTGCAAATGTCTGAGTGATCTTGAATATGTTAGTAGTGTGACGCTGCTGTAAGACTGTAGTTATGTATGCAGGATCTTTCTCCTACGTTTCACTTGTGCCGAAAAACCTCTCTCGGTGGGAGGGAAACGTTTGTGCTCGTGTGCAATTTGTTTACCTGACACTCTTAATTTGTTAAATTCTCCAGGTGTAATTTCGTGTCCCTTCAGGAGAGCTGATGTTTTTAAATGGGAAATATGGAATCTTTTGGGATCTGCAGCTTCATCCTTCCTCTTAATCCTTCAGGCTTTTGTAGCAACATTAAGCTGCATGTTTAGAAGGGTTGTTGGAATAATCAATGTCTTAATCAGAGCACTGCGTGTCACAGGTCAGATATTGGTACTTGATATTGATACTGGTATTGGTACATTTTAATTTCCAAATCTCTCTTTTCTTCCCCCATCCCCCATTTCTTTTTTTTTTTTTTTTTTTTTTTTTAATAGGTGAGGAAATGAGAAACCTCTTCTTTTATTCTACTTTATGCATAAGACTTCGATGTAGGTGACGTTTTATTGTAACAAATTTTATCATCGTCTCAAAAATAAAGACTATAAAAATTGGCTATGCTTCTGGATTGACTTCAATGAATACAGAGTTAAAAATCCACGGACACAAATCCTCAACATAAAATTTAAGGGGTATTCATGGAGCAAAATGTATGAGAAAAAGATATTTAGGAAGTTAGAGATGCAGGATGCTCCACATTTGTGTGAAATATATTACCTCACCAATGTTCCTGTAGTAGAACAAGTAAATCCCTACATACATGGAAAGCCTTCCCGGGAGACTGGAATGTGTTCTAGCAGCAAACGTAGCCATGGTGCGGACTTTACACCTATGGGTTTTGTATTGGCACGTATGGATGCAGTGGTCAATTTACACATAATTTTGGCTGTATAGTGAAATAAAAACTAACGCATTCTGAGAATAAATTCCTCATACTGTTAAGATTATTATTAATTTTGAAATTAGAAATAATTTGAGATGCTGGTACATCAGAGTGAGGATTTGAAGTTATGATTTTAATTTTTTATTTTTTTTGTTCTTGCTATTGAAAGACAAAGTGATGCACACCTTCAAGGTTGCGTCCCTGTTATTTAATAAGGGTGTGGGATTTTGCAAAAAAGGTGAAACTCTGGCATACTTGGCTTTGAACCCCCAGTGCATAATGACATAGATTTGTATCATACAGTAAACATAACCTCGATGAGAATCTTTATCCAGCAAGAAAAATGTGCGGTGGCTGAGGACTGAGCTGCACCTTCCCTTCCTCCACATTCATAGCTGAAGTGCCCTTGAGCAAAGCACCGAACCCCAAACTGCTCTCCAGGCACCCCAGTGTGTGGCAGCCCACTGCTCCGAGGGTGTGTGTGTGTGCTCACTTTGGATGGGTTAAATGTAGAGGCAATAATTTCCCTTGTGGGATTGATACAGTATTTCAAAATCAAAAAATGTACTGAGGACTCAACTGTTAAACTGTGTGTGTGATGTGTGTGAAGTAAAATAATCCAAGTCTGCTGCTTTGACGGTTCAATGTATTCTCTTTTCTCAGTTTATCAAATATGATTACTTTTCTCCCCTCACAATATCAGACAGGCTGCCTGTTTATTTCAAACATTTCTTAATTATTCTTAAAATATTTAATATTTTTATAATAATGAAAAAAAATTATAATACTAGATATTATGCTTTTTTTTTTTTTTTTTTACATACTACTGACCATTTATCCTCTCAGTATTACAAGGTATGATTTTTCATACTAGCATGTAAACGGCGTCACGGTGGCATAATGGTTAGCACGTTCGCCTTACAGCAAGAAGGCCATGTTCGGGCGTTTCTATGTGGAGTTTGCATGTTCTCACCGTGCTCGCGTGGGTTTCCTCCGGGTACTCCGGTTTCCTCCCACAGTTAAAAAAAACATGCACAGAAGGCTAATTGCCTGTTCAAAATCGCCCCTCAGAGTGAGTGTGAATGTTTGTGTGAGTATCGGCCCTGCGATGTTCTGGCGAGCTGTCCAGGGTGTACCCCGCCCTCGCCCAAAGTCGGCTGAGATGGGCGCCAGCCTCCCTGTGCCCCTAATTAGGATTAAGTGGCTCAGAAAATGAATGAATGAATATTAGCATGTAATATTATTTTGTTTTCTTGATATATTGCTGCTTTATTCTTGAAACCCACCACCAAATAAATAAATAAATATTTATTTCAAAGAATTAAATAAAAATTATTAAAAACAACGCTAGGGGTCAGTGTGGACTGCATGACTTCTTCGTATGTGTACATGGCCGTATTCCAAATGACTGCCAAAGGCAGTGCTGATGCAGTGCACTATATGTGCTATCAAACAATTTGTATCATACCCTAAATAGTGCATAGGGAATAGGGAGCTTTTGTGACTGCACGTACGTTGGTTTTTTGAAACTGAAGCTGGCTTGGATTGTTGATCCTTTCATAGTATGTCGAAGAAAAAATTATTATAAAAATATTTCTTGTCGTTTATTGATGTTTATATTTACAGTTGAATAACGTTGTTTAAAACGGAAGTAACATTTTGAGGAGACAAAAAGAAGCGAAGTTGTTACACAAAGCTTTGCATGCTAACGTGTTAGCATGGACTTAGCTTTGCTGGAAGTGTATTATTGTTAGCCGTTGGTCAGAATGTAAACGGTTTATCATTGTTAAGGATGTTTTCAGAGTAATGTGTGAGCAAATAATATTTAAAAATATATACGAATTTATGTAGTTAGCACAACTGACAGAGATAGCAGTTGACACCTGGGTGTTTTTTTTTTTGCTAACGACTCATTTAGCTAACTGCTAGCATGTTAACTTAAATATTAACTCCATTGTGACATGCTAACCTGTAGCTACATCTATACAACCACATCCAGGTGTAAATATGTCCCAAAAGAAGATTTTATTAGCTTATAAGCACGACTAGTTTTTATCATAAATCTCACTGCCACCCTTTCCCCCCCTTATAGTTGGTGTATTGAAGACTTTGGGCATCTTGGTTGGGTCAATGAACATAATTTCTACCGCCCAGTTCGTGCTGAGACCTTGTTATCAAATCAGTGATGAGCAGCACCGTGAGTTGATGACGTTCTCTTTCCCACCCACGTGACCTGATGGCATCCACGTGATTTGCACTGATTACAATTAAGCCATGCTTATGATCTCATGTCTGCCTTTGACTGACACTTCCTGTGTTGCTTGTACTGTTAAGTAACTTGACACAAATCCTTGGTTGCTTCCCTTTTTGAATATATATGTGTGTGTGTGTGTGTGTAAATATATATGTTTTTTGTAGACTCAGAGGAAGAGACGGACGGCTTCTACTTCATGCTCGCGACGTAACAGCAAAAGAAGCAGAACCCAAATGTCTCAGGTGTCGGTGGAGACCGTAGACATGATCGAAAGCGACAGGTTAAGCAGTGAGTGCTGATTACTTGGTCAAAATATCAAATCAAAATATGCTCCTTTATATTTATATATATATATATATATGTATGTATGTATATGTATTTGTGTGTGTGTGTATATATGTGTATATAGTGAATTAGTTACATCTTCCAGGTCACTCAGATGTAGACACGTCAGTGAGAGTTAACATGGACAGGACTGCACAGTGATCTCCGTGGGTTTCGGAGACTGCTAGCTCACTAACATTTTAACATATGATAACCGGGGGGTGGGTGTTACTTTGTGGGACCAGAGTTCAACCTTCAGATTAGTTAGCCAAAATGCTAGCCCCTGAACAAAGCACTGTCTCATTTTGTTCTACATTCTGTCAGGAAAGAATCCACACCTCTACCTCTAAACAGGTGCTTAAGCAGACGGCTCGAATCCATTTCCTTTTGCCTGATGTACACTGTATGGACATGTGACCATAACACTCATGTTTCCTGATGGTTGGACTCCAGGTTCCAGTTTTCTTTATGCCATGGCATGCTGGAACAGGTTCGAGGCTCTTTGTTCTGGTAAAGGGCAATTATAATCCAACAGCAGAAGAAGACATTCGGCACAATTGTGTCCTTTCAACTTTGGGAAGGAGCTACATATGGGTCTGGTAGTTATGTGTCCATAGACATGAGTCCATGTAGCGTGTTAGGGGTTTGGTGTTGTTTAGAACTCTTGTGTTGGTCTTTATCTGAAAGATCTTTCTAAACAACAACTTTAAATCTCTATAACACGACCCTATGAACATGAATTGTTGGGTGAATAGAAATGCATCATCGCATGCTTATATCTTGGTAAAAATCTGGCATAAATACTTTTTATGACCTCAGAAACATGCACATGTCAAACATTTAAGATGCACGAGGCTTTAAAAAGTGATGACGTTCGTCAGCTAACCCGTGTAGTTCTCCTGAGCGTCTTCGAAAAGTATCATACAGATAGTAAGTCATACCCAGCTGTAAGTTCTCTTGTTCAAACTCATACCAACACCACAGCTGCTCATCCTACAGTGTATAGAGCTATGTATGTAAGAGCAAGTGATGTGTTCAGTAAATACTCCTGCCCAAGCTGGCGTCAGATTTCTGTTCTTGGCTGACGGGAGTGAAACCCGATGTGGTGTTTTACAGTTGTAACCCATCCAGGTTAGGGTTCGATATTCTTTTTTGCCTACTGTGGTTTTCATCTAGTGGTACAGTAGCATGAGCTCAGACCAGATTTTCTCATTACAGTGAGACGGAGTGTTCAGCTACAGGATGTTCATTATAGTATGTTGTTTTCTGATTGGTCAGAAGGTGGAGATTAATCTTGTGTAACAGCAACTTGCTCAGTAACTCCCGCAGATGTTTTTTTCTAGTACCCGGTGTATGCTAGGGATAATTAATCGATATATCAGCCGTCCTTAATTGGGTATTCAGTTCGCACTACACCTGCTGTTTTCTATTTTGTTTTGTAGGTGAGGAGGTAGTGGATTTAACCTGTGAAGGATCAGAGCCGGCTGTGGTTGATCTCACAAACAATGATTCGGTTGTGGTGCGTTTGTTGCCATTTTACAATCCTTTCTTACTCAATTTTATTTTTGTTTATTTAAATGCTGTGATGGCTGAACTGCTATTTTTCTCCTCCCATCTGTCCTGATTACTGGGTGGAAACCAGCTCGTGGATGATGGTAATTAATGTTTATGTAATTCTTAAAAGTGCTATTCAGACATTTTGCCCATTTCTATGATTAGATGTGTTGGGTGCTATGTTATGTTATCTTGTGAATATCATTCAGTTATTTGATGACCGTAAGTGTTAATGCTTTACAAGGTACACAGAGCAGACGTATGCAAGGCACAGAGAGTTACGTCCTGAGCAGCGATGACGAGGAAGAGCCGAGTCCGAGTCTCAGTCCAGCTGTCCTGACATCATTACACGCGAGTGCAAAAGCCAGGTACAACTTAGAACGTTAAGGGTTCAACTTTCAAGCTTTTGTTCTGTTATTGTGGTCTGAATTATCCTTTTTTTATGGCGTTCTTCGTTGCTACGCTCTGCTCTCTGTCCGAACTAATGGTATGGCCGCTGATGTCCTGGTTTTCACGGGAAAAGCCAGTTATCCTAGGGTGCCACCTGGAACTCTTAAGGGTCAGAATCTGTTTGTTTTTGGTCGAAAGTTGTTACAGAAACCCGAATGGTTCCGACCCCCTCCGTGAAAGAGGAGTGTAACGGAGATGAAAATCTATCGGCGAAGATCTGTGTGTGTGTGTGTCCATGTTTTGTGTTTCCAGATTGGTTTGTTGGAGATGTATAAAATTCTTTAAAGTAAAATTTGTCATGCATAAATCTTTGGTAGTGTATTTCATGGCAGGTCAGCACTTGTATCAATGTAAAAAAAAAAAAAAATGTGAATCTTATAAACTGTTGATTTGTGTGCCCTTGTACAGGTCAACACCTGGAGCAGTTAGCTGCCCCGTATGCATGGACGCTTATGCGGAGGTAAAAATGGCATTCGGTCACCTTATATACACAGAGGTTTCACTTCAGCCATTTTATTTCATTTATTTTTGATCTATACACACACTTCACCCTCGATTTCCCGGATTTTTAAGGGGAATAGGTTGTCCAGGAACCTCAAAAGTCCAGCAGTCGCTAATGTCCGGGGTCCCTACCCTTTCTCGGACATTTACCACAATCGGTCCGGCAATCGCCATTATTCAGCAGCAGTCCCAGAATTTTACAACACATATCTGACACCCAATACATGATATTGTGTTTCCACAAACTTGAGGAGCACGGGCTCCCGAGAGGCACATCGACAAGGTGCACGACTATCAACCTGGAGATCGCAAGTTTGAATCCGGGTTGATGCCACAGCCATCCGTGACCGGGAGCCCATGGGAGCTAATTGGCCGAGCTCTCACGGGTGGGAGGGATGACATACACTCACTTCCCTGTCTGTAGCTCTCCCGTCACTGATGCCACTATCTGTTCATCAGACATTATTTTGTGCCCCTCTGATGCTTCATTTTCGTCCATCCACTCGGACGGGAAAATCATGACCAACCCAGACTTCCATCATCGATTCCCGGACTTGTCCGTGCATTTTTCCAGCAATACCAAATAATGCCGCCGGATTTTTTTTTACAGGAAATCGAGGGTGAAGTATGTGTGTGTGTATATATATATAATTGCATTTTTTCTCCATTCTCTGTGAACCACTTTTTCATTATTTGTGTCCCTAGAAAAAGTCCACTAATGTGATAACCTGCTCATTCAGGTCATCAACTGAATTAATTTTTATTTTAATATCAATAATGTTGCTGAGCCTCAACCAGACCAACTAGAGCAACAATGCCACGAAGATTACATGCTGTGATCAAGGATAAATGCTCTCCACGGAAAAAAAATGAGTGTGCGACTTTCTTTTTGGCCAGGCAGTGTATTATGGCTGTTTCTTTCCTGGGACTTAATGCAAACATTTTCGGAGCTCTGCTTTTAGGCAGTGCCTAAATATTTTATATTTTACTGGCATTAATTAAAGAATAGGAAAAATAAAAGTGAGTAAACACAGCACAGATTAGTTCAGTTTGCAGGTGATCACACACCACAGATCAGGGATTATTAATTAATAATGTTTGACCCTAAACCCTTTTAAGTTGTCCAGAAAGACGGTAATGAGTCTCTTTTTAATACTTTCTAGATCATTGAGAGCGGACGGCTCATGGTCTCCACCAAATGCGGCCACCTGTTCTGCAGCCAGTGCATTCGCGACTCCCTGGCCCACGCTCACAACTGCCCCACGTGCAGGAAGAAACTCACTTATAAGCAATATCACCCGATTTATATCTGAGATGGAGGAGGACACTGTGGCCTGTACTTTGATGGTTTATCCATTTCTGCCAACTTCCTTCCTTAAAGCTGGTATGGCACTTCACCTGAGCGTCTGAGTATCATACATTAGTGGGTCGATGTCAGAATTCATCTGATCATGGACTTGGAACCAGAAAGCAGTGAAAGTCTGTATAAAGTATTGCTTTTAATGGTACCTTCATGCACTATATTATTGATTCTTAATGTGACGTGATGTGCTTTTACTGTATTTCACAGAAAATCTGTAGCCAGAGCGCATCTTGCGTATAATCTTGGGAGAAAGCGACATAAACGCTTAACGAGGCACTCTGCTTCCCAGATCATCGTCACTAATGCCATTTAAGAGCTCAGTCCTGTGTTCATTGTTAGTGTCGGTCATTTGTTTTTAAGTTATGTCATTTGGTTTCTTCATCCATGATTGAATTCACTGTAAATACTTGTAGGTATGAATGTACAAAGATCTAGTAAATTAACAGTAAGGAATATGTGGAGTTAGATTATTCCAATAAAATATGACAATGGCTTGGGTTTAATTGTAATTTCTGTACATGATGAATGAGATTAAAAAAAAAAAAATCACAAGCTTTCTGGTCTTGTTGGAGAATTTCTAGCTTTAAATCCTGGTGTGTTTAAAAGGAAATGATGTCACCATGTTGCACAGTCCTCCCTGTGAATGTCATGAAGGGAATGTGTGACCACAGCTGCTCGGAAACCTGACCTTTCTCCAGAGGATGAATGCACTGTGGCTTGAGGATCACTTTCTATTTTACACGTACTTTTCCTAAATTACCACAACGCTGAATGCTCCTGTTAAAGAGTAACATCAGTAGAATTCATGTCTGTTTAAAGATCAATCATGTCAACTCAAACGCTATGGTTTCCACTGCTTAAGCATCGACTGTATAAATAATGGACATGAAATGTGAAGCCACCACTGATCTCTCACCCCTGCTGGCTGGCTGCAATATTAATTTGTAGTGGCTGTGCCTATCTCACTATGTTTCAATGACAGAATAGCTTGATTTCCGTGTCTCTTTGCTCATTCACATTCTCTTTCTAGGTACAGTGTCTATTTCAAACAGTTGTCTCCCCCACCCCCCATGCTAATATCTCTACAATTAAAAAAAAAAAAAAAAATATATATATATATATATATATATATATATAATTTCCCCCAGAGATTAGTTTTTTAAAAATGTCACTCTATGATAAAATAAGAGACAAGTGTGGAGTCTGATCCTGGACAAGACCAGCTGTAGTGCCTGTATTTATTATGTGTACATAATTGTATTGCTTGGTGGAGGTTTGTGCTCTCTGGTTGCTCTTGTATTTGTTTCCAGGAGTGATATTGAACAGTCTACTGTAACACAGCACATCTCTCTCTCTCTCGCTCTCTCTCTCTCTCTCTCTCTCTCTCGCTCGCTCGCAACAAGTTTGGTACCAGAACTGTTAAGTGCACCTCAAACATTTCATGCACATCAGGGTGAATTTTTCCTTTAAATCTTTACCTACACTTCATCTACTTACTGCTTCAAAGTACCACAAGATGGCAGTGTGTGTTGTGGGAAAGTAAATGTTCTGTTAATCTATCCTGAGAGTCATGGGTACAAAACAAACTGTTTCACTGTCATTTCCTCTGCACTGAATATATTAATATCAAATATTAATACTTCCATTTCTTACTGTCATTCAGGTAGATTGGGGAAATTTCCTAAGAATGGGTTTCATCAGTTTTGGATTTATCCATCCATCCATTCATCAATCTATCCATCTATTCATTTTATATTGTACCATATATTCTATATTTTATTTCTCATGTATGTATATGTGTGTGTGTGTGTGTGTGTGTGTGTGTGTGTGTGTGTATATATATATATATATATATATATATATATAT
>JAOUQZ010043917.1:0-12301 GCA_028564935.1 Neosilurus hyrtlii | reverse complement strand
TATATATATATATATATACACAACACTTTTATTTTGAAGTGTTGTGATGAGTGATATTTTAATGTGTTGGGATAAATATGCCCGCGTGAGCCCAGTAGAAACGAGGCAGCTGGCCAGGCACGGAAGAAAACTCCATAGCAACGCTGCTGTAACTTTCACTCATTGAGAAATGTTTCTCTGCTTGCATCAAATCTGGCCGATGTCCCGCCCCTGAGAGCCATATACTCCACTGTGATTGGTAGGTTCATTCAGCCCCGCCCACAACACTGTAAAGTGCCGGTACATATCAAACTTTCATATTAAGGCGGGGGCCACAAACTATCATCCTGCGGGCCGCAATTTGTGAGGTCCCGCCGTAGGACTTAGGTCATGTCTTTCTGTGTGATCTGCTCTCTCCTCTCCCGTGTGTGTGTTTCTGATTACAGGCTCCGCCCCTATTATCCCACCTGTTCCTCATTCCTGTCGAAGGATAAAAGGCCTGCTATTCCTTGTTCCCTTGCCAGATCGTCTTGTGCCGTCATAGACAGAGGACGTATCTCATTGCACGCACCACGATCCAGCTGACCGTTCATAGACTGTTCATGTACCACGTTAGCCTTGTTCCTAATAAAGGATCCTTGTTTTCACCTTATCGTTTTGTGTCTGTCCTGCATTTGGGTCTATCAATTATTGGTATCAGCGTAACATTACGATCTGGCCAGACATGGACCCTGCGGACAGAGATCTGATCAGCCAAATGGTTGTGTCACAGGAGCTACAGATCAAAGCCCATGAGACCCAAATGTCTACCATAGCCACGGAAGTGCAGGAGCTCACAGGCCACCAGGACCTGTTTCAGCAGGACGTGTATGAGCAGGTGAATCTGCTGAGCGTGCAGCTGCACCAGATAACCGCGAGTCTAGAACGACTCTGCCGAGTCACCTCTGCCGACCACGCCGGCATCACCCCCTGCCAGCTGCCACACTGCCTTCAGTAACCCCCCGACCTCATCCCGTTCACCTCGCCCCGCCCGATAAGTTTTTAGGAAAATCCGGGAAGTGCCGCACCTTCTTAGTTCAATGTGAGCTGCACTTTCACAATAATCCAGCCGCCTTCACCTCCGAACAGGCTCAGGTGGCGTTCATGATCTTCCATCTGTCAGGAAGAGCGGCAGCTTGGGCTACAGCGGAATGGGCTCGAGGCGCAGCGGTATGTCAAAGTTGCCAAGTATTCAATGAAACACTCACCCGCATGTTTGATCACTCCTCCCCGGCTCGCAAAGCTTCCAGGGCGATGCTCGGACTGAGACAAGTTTCTCGGAGGGTGATTGACTATGCCATCGAGTTCTGCACTCTGGCTGCCGACAGCGGCTGGAATTCCACGGCCATTAAGAACGCCTTCATCAGTGGGCACGGCGAGGAGTTGTGGGACCACCTCGCCCCTCGCAAAACTCCAGCCGAGTTTGAGGATACAGTTGACCTGGCGATCCGAATAAATAACCGGCTTCAGGAGAGGGAGTCAGATCGGCACCGAGCCGCTAGGGGGACCTTCGCGCGCCGAGAGTTTTGCCCTGGGTCACCGATGTTTTCGCCTGTTTTCACCTTATCGTATTATGTCTGTCCTGCATTTGGGTCTATCAATTATTGGTATCAGCGTAATACAATTGACCTGCGGGTTGCGAGTTTGAGAACCCTGGTGTAAAATGTTTTTGTTGCTGGGAACTTCTTGTTGACACTGGGCTTGTGCTCAGTCCAGGAGGCTCGCTTCATAACAAATGAGTTACTTCCATTTTCTAATGAGAAAATCCATACATTCTGTAGCTTTTAAAAGGGATTACATTCGTTTTATAGCCTACAGTCATGTTTGAATCTTCCACACACAAGATGAGGATGGTCGAGTCCTAATTAAGGATGAATACATTTAAGACTTTTTCATTGCTACTTCTAAATGAGAAGGGAGGGGGGATACGGGTCGAGCTGGCTGCTGCATGGCAGGCCCAGCTTATCCACCCAAATGTGTCCTGGACTTCACCCTTATGCGCTGTCACCTCCTGCTGTGATAAATCTTTCACCTCTTAGGCCTGACACGGATTATTACGTATGCAAATAGCGATATGCATATTGAGGTATATGCCGATAGGCAGTTGCCTGACTGCTGAAGACTTGTAGAACGTAAATAAATTCCTGATTGGTTGACTGGTGGCTGATGCATCCTATGGGTCCAATCACAAGTAATGTTAAAATGGATTAATCCTTAAAGCTTTTGTTGACATCTTATTAAATATTCATAATATATTCTGTCTTTTTTCCAGATTTTTTTTTGTCATATGTGACCCATCATAGGAAAGTGGGGATTAGGTCAGAAATGATTAAAGACTTTGTTGAACGTCCTTTACTAGCTTGTGTTGTAATTAGTATAATGAGTCTTCTCTGGAAGAGAAGAAGCAACATGGGCACCTAAGATTACACCATCTATCCAAAAACTAACCAGTAACAATAATATGCATAAAATAATGATAACCAAAAACCAAAGAAGCTTAACTTAATTTAAATAAATCAAGATAAGTAAAATCCTGAAAAAAAAAGAGCCATACAAAAGAAGCTGTAGTCAAATTAAACTAAATTTAAAAAATAGACCACAGGGGTCTAGGTGCTCCCACCAAAAGGACCATTTTATAATATGCCAAAACAGAACAAGCATAGCAACTTTGAAAGCCCCAGCTTCAGTGCATGCCAAGTATATGTCTAGAAACCTAATATACAGTTTTCCCTCTGTGACCTTTAAAAGTAGGTCAAGGTCACTCACAAACTCAAAATAGTACTCATAGTAGTGAGCCAGCATACCAAGTTTGAAAGCCCCTGCTTCAGCACGTAGCAATTAAATGTCTGGAAACTAAAGTGTGACGGACGGATGGACTAAAGCATCCAAGGGACTGGAGCTTAAAAAGGGAAATCCTGAAAGAGAGAAAAAATAAAGACAAAAACAGATATAAAAACCTAATATTAATAACCAACAATAGAAAACATATAATAGAAAACATCTGAGTGATTTTGACAAAGCTCACTTTGTGGCGTGTGTAAACGACTGAGTCTGTTCATCTCCAAATGGGCAGGTCTTGTGGGCGAGTTCCTGGGGTGTTCCCATAAGTAGTTACCAAAGATGGGCTAAGGAAGGACCCTGCCGAACGTGTCATGGGTGCCCAAGACTCTTTGATGTGTGGGGAGAGCAAAGATGAGTATTTCTGATATGATCCCACAGGAGAGCTACTATAGCAAGAACTGCTACCACTAACTGTTAATGCTGGCTATAATCAAAAGGAATCAGAACACACACTGCATTGCAGCTTGCTGTGTATGTGATTTGAGACACAAGGACATACTCCACACCCACTGGCCCTTCCACTGCTTGTACCCCAGCTAGCAATAATGTAACGGAATGGTGTTTTGTACCTATCTAGCGAGACCTTCCAGGCTGTGCACAGGGGAGGAAAACCAGAGGTGCTTGTGCACTGATATAATGCATAAAGATATATACATACAGTTAAGTCTGTAGTGCAAAGTGTCTGCCACCATTAATTTCTGGCTCTCAGAGAAGACTATTTACTTCTAGTGCTTGTTAACGCTATATGGCCGACCTTGGGCTTTCCCACACTCATCTGAGGCTTCAGTGAAGGCCTGAGCCTCGGCGGAAGGCCCACACTCTTTATTACACACTGTTTTGTTTCACAATAACCATCACTTAATCATTTAACAGTTAGACTATAATTTTACCACTCATAATACAACAATCATAATATGAATCATCATTTAATCATAATACAAGTTTATCAATCATAATCATGCTTCCACAGAGCCTACATTAACTTCTTGTTGTGAACTACAAGCTGACATAATGCCCATGGCTGCTCTTCAGAACACATTACACAGCAACCATCAACAAAATGCTGCACTGAGTAATATTATATTTTACTTTATTGTTGTAACAAACACTCTCAGACATTACTAAAAAATTACTAAAGTACTGTATTTTGATAATGGTGTCACAGTATTTGAGAAATATGGTGTAAGTTTTGCTGAATTACGCTATTATACCATAAATGCCTGCTCAGCTGGAAGACCACACTCAGCGAATGGCTGACGTCATACTGGCAGCCAACCAGGCTTGCTAGACGGAATAAAGGCATTAGCGGTGAATTCGGGGACCAGATTAGCTCAATCCGGCGAGTGACGTCACTACACCTGTTGTTATTGGTGTTCGGGGCGCTCACAACAGAATGAGCAGTTAATTGCTAAGGTATGTTCATCAACCTTTCTGACTATTTCATGTATATTACCACGGTATGTTATGAATTATATTACCAGTTATAAACACAGCATATCTGTCAGTCATGAGATGCTATTTTGTATGGTTTCCAAAAGGTGAACAAAACATGAGCAAACTCCCAGAGAGCGTTTATGTTGTTTAACGGTCGTCTAAAGGTGGAAAATGGAGAAACAGAAGAAAAACGAGACGATACCATACAGAGAGAAACTCAGCAAAGAAGCCAGGAACAGGAACTTGGAGTACCAACACAGAACAGCTGCCTCCAACTCCTTCTCTGGATGTCACTAAGTATCTGGCTTATGGTATAAGGTCTAATACTTTGGAAGAGTTCGAAATGATAAATCCCTAGAAGCTCATGGACACTTTGGTTCTCATTTCGACCAGAGGGCTGGACAAACACAGCTAACACAGCAAAGGTAATAAAACTGTAAATAAGTTAACCTGTAGTCAGTGTATTAGCCTAGAAACCATGGTTATATGATTTTTTTTCCTTGAACATAAAACAGTCATGAATATCAAAGCATAATAACAGAGAAATCATCACATATTCTGAAGGAAATTATTGAATAACAGTAATAAAAGTCATACTTGGAGCTTTTCCTTAACATACTTAATACAATAATCAGTCATTATTATTTTATTACTAGTCATTATCAAATGGTTTGCCACTGTTCTAATTTATTGCTCTCTATCTCGTTTAACTTGTCTGCAGGTCTTGCATTGCCAGCATCTGAGTGATGCACCTTGCTGGCTTGTCACCGTGTTGAAGAACAGTAGTCAGAAACACCACAGTTATGTAAAATATTATGTAGACATGTTATACATGGTACAAATGCATTTTTATACTTTCATAACATATCAAAACATTGCAGTTGCACTATACAAAACTAAACAATGCACAGTTTGTTACCTCTGTCATTTCTCGTGTTCATTTATTATTCTGCCTTTGCTGTGTGTGAGGTTTTTTATGTATGCAGAATTTTCTGTGTGAAGAATAAAGTTTGAAACTTGATCAGCAATTATATTTCTAAACTATAGCTGGTTTGTGATGACTTCATTTTGCAGAGCGTGCTGTGTCTGGGGGTTTAATGTCAGTGTGGCCCAGATGTAGGGATGGAGTCCAGTCAGCGTCAGTCTCCATCATCTCGTATGCAGGTTGTCCTAGAGTGGCATGAAAAGTAAACAGAGTGTGAATCATATGTTTGTTTACTACATGTTTCACCTTTAATACAAACTGCAGAACACCTGCGAAAAATAAATTAATTTGAGGTTCAAAAGCCTAAGCCATTTCTATGCAATTTCCTTGAAAGTTATTGGCTGCTGTCTCTGAGTTTTTGACATAGAGAAATTATATTTATATGGCTTAAATTTACAGAGTCTTAGCTTTCATATGATATGTAGTTTGTACAAGTAGCATGCAGTATCAAATTTGCTGGCAGTATTTTCTCCAGTTTCTGCAGCTCTCCTTGGCAAGTGTTGTTCACTAGTTTAACATTAGCTAAGCACCAATGTCAAGAACATAACATCATTTTCAGTAACTTTACAAGACAGCTATGCAGCACATAGTATTGTTATATTTATAACAAAAAACACCCACATAATGGAGATATTTTTGTGAAAGTGATGTCCTTCCGTCTTATGGCAGCAACCTATGCAGCCTGACGTCTCTTTGTTATGTATCCTCTACCTGCTGCCCGTAGCTTCATTTCCAGTCGGGAAACCTGAAAAATCTAACACCACGCTCAAATGTTTTACTGTTCGAGTTACATCTTTTCACGCAAACACCGATGTCCCATTTCTCACACAAAAAGCAATCCTCGGCTCTGTTCCGCACTGTATTGTTTACCAATCAAAATGGCTCTCACAACCCAAAATGCACTGCGGCTTTCCAGAGTGATGCCACGTGTCAGAGACCAAACCCACAGTGCTTCTTTGGTGGAAAATTTGACTACCCAAACAAACATAGCAGACCTTTTGAAGCAGCACCAGCAACAGCAATAGCAGCATCCAGCGCAAGCAATGACTGTATATATGTACATCTTACAGCATCTTCGTGGTCGACAAGTTTGTGACAGTAAATGTTGGTTGCGTGTGTTTACTACACAAGTAGAACAAAGAGTTAGTATATCACCAGACAGAAAATTTCTCAGGATAGAGCAGAGCACAGTAGACGAGGTGAAACCACAAACCATTTTAATAAATAGGACAGAGGATGTAAGGATAGAGAGGGACAAAATTAAACAACTGCCCCAATAAGCAGAGAACCAAGAGCTTACAGAGGAAGAAAGGGGGGACATACTAGCACAAATACCAGAACAATTATGGACAAAGCACCCAACAGATGTAGGGCGAGTAAAATCAGCAGGACTAATTAAGATACAGCTTAGCACATTTGCTGTATCAAAAGCAGTACCCATTATCAATAACAGGAATGAAACCAACAAGGGAGGGATTAGTGGAAGCAGGAGTACTGATTCCAAAGCAGGAGTACTGATTCCAACACAAAGGCAATGCAACACCCCCACCTTTCCAGGCAGAAAACCAAATTCAGATAAGTGGAGACTGGTCCATGATTTAAGGCCAGTAAACAAAGTGGTGATATCAGAAAACCAGTAGTCCCTGACCCTCACACCCTATTGTCTAACATGTGACCCACTACATCCAGAGTCTCAATTTCTGTTCGCTTTCACATATGGGGGACAGCAGTATACATATACAAGGCTGCTCCAAGGGTATTGCAAAAGTCCTTTAGTCTTCAACCAGGTCTTAGCAAAAGCAAAAGTGACTTCCACTGTGCTACAATACGTGGATGGTCTTTTGATTTGCGGCCAAACAAAAGAACAGTGTGTACAGAACTCTGTGACGGTCCTGAAAATTTTGGCAAAAAATGGTCACAAAGTAGCCAAGGAAAAGTTGCAATTCTGCAAACCAAAGGTAGAATATTTAGGTAGAGTGCTTGAAGGCACTACACGAAAAATCTCTCCAGAACATGTGGAGGCGATCTGCAAGGCTCCCAGACCTGCCTCAAACAGTCCAGCAAATGCTATTCTTTTTGGGTTTAGCTGGATTCAGTAGACCTTGAATCTGTGACTTTGCAATGAAAACCCAGCCACTTAGAGACATAATAAAGGCAGCAGATCAAACAAAATCTAGTGCCAAATTGACTTGGACAGAGGATGCAAAGGCAGCATTTGATAAGCTAAAAGCTGACTTGTCCTCAGCACCAGCATTAGCTTGTCCAGATTATGAAAGACCATTTCATTTATATGTCTCAGAAAGAAAAGGGTATGTGTCAGCAGTACTAGAACAGAAGCAAAAAGGCATGGGAAAACGACCCATAGCATATTATAGTGCCGTGCTTGATAATGTGGAGAAGGGCATGCCACCATGTTATCAAGGATTGGCAGCAGCAGCATTTGCTTTTCAGAAAGTGTAACATATTACGATGGGGCATCCAGTGACCCTGTATACCTCTCATGCATTACATGCACTGCTGACTAGCCAAAATTTCAAAAGTGGAAGGCATCATGCCCCAGGCTGGTGCAGTTGGCCCATTCTGACAACGATACTGAAACAGATGACATAGACCACCCAGACGCTCCTGCATACAACACAAGGAAAAAAGGGAACCGCCCTAAAACCGGGGTAGAGCCCCAGGGGGCAGAGCCTGGTGAACAGATAGTTGCACCTGAGAGTCTACCCATGCCTGATTTCGAACCAAAAGTTAATTTATTCACTGAGGACCCAGACATAATAATGGGATTACTGGACGACTCCCAACCAGGTCCTTCAAGGCCCAAGCCTAAACCAGGCCCATCTACATACAAACCGTTCTTTTTAACCAAGACAGGAGATTTAACCATGCTAGATGCATTAGACCCGACTCGAGGGTACAGTCAGAATGCAAATCAAAAAGATAGAACAAAAGCCGCCAAAACCGCCTACAAAAAAACAAAAACGGCCACTGTCACAGACCCTATATGTCCTAATAATCTTAATGTCTATAGGCTATACACTAATAAACTGGACAGTCGTACTAAGCATTTCAATGCATATTGTACTGTGTATAATTTGTATGTGACAAATAAATTTGAATTTGAATTTTAATAGTTATTGCAATCAGTAAAGGCATTCAGCTTCTTGCTCCATCCCAACACCCAATTCCTACCGAGCTAATTGAAGGGAATTTCACACAGACCACTAAGACTTACAATACAGGACACTTACAGACTCCGGTCAATCAGGCAAATAACAGCCCCAAAATTGAAGGGGATTGGCAGACCATGGAAATCCATATAGATGAATTTAGATGGACATAACCATACAATAGTGAAACTGGTAGCGACAATTGGAGTGTACTGTGCGCTGCTTTTCTGATTTATTCAACATGTGTAAGTACCCTTTTAATTTTCCCTTTCTTTTATTTAACAAGCTAAACAAGCTATCTTATTTTATCTAGCAAACTACAAGCGTACTGTCTCATAAGGTTACTGTCTTACTGTTTTAATTAGCATTGTTAGCTATGCTAATGTTCACACTGACCATCTATTTAGATGCATGTCATGGGTTCTTAGCTTTTGAGCGTTTCAGTATATGACTATTAAGCTATATTTGCAGGTTACATATTTCGGATTAAATAGTCACATGACATACATCCTTTTCTCTTTCTGTTGTTTTCCAGCTCAGTCAGCCCGTCGTGCTATTGTCAAGACAGGGAGGTCTGGTCAACACCATCTCCAGTACCATCTGGCCCGTACTAATCCCAACCTTTTGGATTTTCTAGAGTTTCTCTCTGCCACTTGGTTCCCGTCTAGTTCTCCTGGGCCTCAATCCAGGTCCCCTTATTATCCCTTCTATTCTCCTGTTACCACCCGAGATCAATCTACTCAAACTGTGTCTGAGACCCAAGATCAGTCTACTTAGGTGCGCTACTGGTGTTTTTCTCCACAGCCAGAGTCTCCATTCATCCCTCTACGTTCCCCAGAATATTCCTTGTCAGAACACTCTTCTCCAGCACCTTATTCCCCAAGCTCTCCTATGGAGTATTATCCCAATTCTCCCTCTGACTACACGCCCACGTCGCCGGCAGCTGAGGACGCTCCTTCTTCCACTACTGATGGTGTGCCCATAATTCCTCTGGACCGGCTGGCTGATCTGTAAGTTTCAATAAACTAATTTTTACTCTTACTCTCGTCTTCAGTGTGTTTATTGTGCAAGCACATTAAGGTCTAAACTATTTCTCCTCACTCCTTCTGCTCTCTTGCTCAACTTCCTGTTTTTGGTTTAGACCTCTGAACTGTTGACTCATTGCTGCTCAGCACTGACTGAATATTGCCATATCATTATCTAAGCATTTAAGGCTGTATTAAGCTGGATTACTTGTTTTAATGCTAAATCAAGCAACTTATTTAAGGTTTTATAGTAAGATATACTATTTCTTTCCCACACCATCTTAGCAGAGTCAGGGCGAGGGCAGAGTGCCCCCCCGGACAGCTCGCCAGGCCATCGCAGGGCAGAAACACGCTGACGGCTATGCAGCCTACTCTTGACAAAAATCAGCAATGGTTCTTTTACATGCCTACATACCACCAGGCCACCACTGCCCGGGTATGGTCATGATAATATTTTGAAATTGATCTAATGCTGTTATTTAATTTCAGCGCTGTGGTGGTTTGGGCTCAAGTTATTCTCCTGATAGGTGAACAACTAAATTAGAACAAATATAATAACAGTAGGAGAAAGCAAAAACCATAGAGTACCTACTGCTAAACTGCATTGATCTCCATTAGGTTCTGAGTGAAAAGCTTGATTGTTGGAGAAACACTGCTGTTTTGCTTATTTAATTTGCTTTGCTGTTGCTTTTGTTTTATTTATTGGTTTTGTTTTATTTTGTTTGGTGCTGTGTGGCTTAGCTTTGCTCTGGCTTGCTTGTGTCACGTCTGTAGCAAACTCTCTCCCCAACTCTCACACACCACAAGCACACTCCCCCGAATACTAATTATCATCACCTGCACCTCATTTCCGGGACCAATCACGTCCTCCATAAAAACCCACCTCTAGATACACTTTAGTGTCTAGCCTTGTTGGATGTATACATGTTTTCACCGCTACTTTTTCTAGAGCGTCAGACTCACCGCAATGCCTGCATTCTGTCCTCGTCCCGATCAGTTTGTGGATTTGTGTTTGCCCTTCATGGCAGGTTTCATTTCATACCCTGTTAGTGTGTTTTCAGTGTTTGTGGTTTGTGGTTGTTTATTGGATCACAAACTCATTTAAGTTTATCCTTCTTGTCTCCAGGAGTTTCTTAACAATCCTTCTTGTCTCTAGGAATCTTAACAGCCTGCTTAGCTGGAAGTGGGTGTCTTCCTTTGCTGCTCCTGCTTTTGCCGGTGTTCTATTATATGGTTTATATGCTTTTGAATTAATTTTTTCAGTTGGATGAATATTTGATTTATAGTAACTTTCTTGTATTTCTTATGTCTGGTTTGTTTTTGCTTTTCTCTCACCCGTACCTGTGAAGGCAATTCAATTGATATTGGCAGAACCTTTTTTGTTTTATTTTTGTGATTCCGTTTATAGGTTTGGGCTGCCAGTGTCAGAGGTTTGGTAAAGTTTATTGATTTATTTGTATATGTGAAACCCGTTTCCTGTCTCTGTTCAGTTGCTGAGAGCTGAAGGTGGTGGTCTTGGTGTCCTAGGTGGTGGGGTTTCCCTCCCTGTGTGCTATGTCTTCCCTGGGTTTTATTTTTCCTCACTCAGGTGTTTGTCACATGCAACTGGGGTGAACATTTATTATGCTTTTTTTTTTTTTTTTTTATTAGGATTTTTTCCCCCCTTGGTGACCCATAGTCCCACTGGTAAGCCTCAGCACTGCATAGGTATTCTCCCTTCCTTTAATCCTGTTTGTGATAAGTGTTGTGAATTTTTATTAAAATTGTAATAAAGTAACTTTTCTCGATACTGGAATCATGCCTCCTGCCCATGTGTAATGAACCTCGGTGCCCAATAGTTGGTGCAACCCTTGTTATATTTTTTCTGGATGAAATTCCTAGGGTGGCATAGCCGTTTTATTTACCTTTCAATACAAGCTGAGGTTTACTCGCCCCTCCTTATGGCGTGCTGCAACATATACACATTAAATTACGTTTATATATAAACCTCTGTGACTGAAGTTCGTACTGTATACTAGACATGCAGTGTTTATTTACATTGGTTCACCTCCCAAAGATGGCCGAAGCTTAGCAAGCCAATGACATACCTCGCGTGCATTGTGTATTTGTGTACATGTATGTGACCGTTTCCCCTTTCGGCATGCCTGCTGGTTATGTTCAGCTCTAACTTTGTAAACAGCTGCTTTTATTTTTATTTATTTTTTTTTGCTTTTTTAAAATTTTTAATTGACTGGTGAAGGGAAATATTTTTTAAATCCTGTTTATTGTTTGTATATTTCTTGTATTTTATATGCATTTTTTTCCTGTATTTTATTTTATGCATTTATGTATTTTATATTGTTTTTCTCTGTATTTATCTAGGCTTCACTTATCTACTATCTGTTGTATCAGACTACAATGGTTCCATTAGTCACATTCCATAGGTAGATTTATAGCCCGTATTGCACTTAGTTACGGTTGACCTTCCAGAAAAAGCAGGAAGAAAATGATTGTTCAGCATAGAGATGTTATAAATTCACATTCTATGTAGTTTAGTATTTATGTTTACACAATAATGCATTGAGATTAACCATTAATTTCAGTCAAAAGGAAGCGGTTCTTCAAGCTTTGCGGCAAGAAACAAGCCTCTCTCGATTTTATCATATCACATATATATTTTAAGAAACGTTTAAGGTTTTTTCTTTTTTTTTCTAGCTGATTTGTACATAGTTATTGGTTTGTTTTTTGTTTTTGTCCCCCCCCTTGTTAAGACACACAGTTCGTTACGCTCTGTCTCAGCTCAGTGCAGTGATGGTGCAACATGAAACACCAGACCGCTGGCCTGCTTT